>CAKALU010069292.1:9772-46190 GCA_916700995.1 Hozukius guyotensis | reverse complement strand
CAGAAACAAAATAAAACTCACCAAAACCGTCTTGGTTTGTCTTTCCACCGGCCTCTTCCACTGTTCCAACAATATGGTTGAAATAAACTCTTAATCCACAGCGTTAGATGAATAGTATTTTTGCTTGGAATGCACATCCCTAACGTCCACTTGGATTCAAGGATGAACTGATTGGATTTTGGTTGTCAAAGTTCAAGGTCACCGTGACCTCACAAAACACATTTTTGGCCATAACTCAAGCATATGCTAATTATGACATTTTGGACAGACATGGATGTAAACTGTAACTTGACTGGTTGGCGGAGGCGTACGACCACGAGGCAGTAATTCAAGCTTGATGTGTGTTAGCCAAAAGCTGTTATGGACAAACTCTCGGGAGTTTCATCCCTGAATCAGATGGATTAGATGTGATGAGTAAAGCCAGGGTCCATCAAACATGTCTTGGTTTTAACAAATAGCTTCAGTTCTATCAGGGCTGGAGAGTCTTTCTTCATTGAAAGAAGAGCAAAGAACGGCACTGTTTTTGGCCTTCAGCTGGTTTAGTTTAGTTAGTAGAAAATCTTTTGAGATTGCCACTTTAAGTTATGTAATTATTTTATGTCGGGGCTCACTGGCGTTTCTGGATGAAAAATGAATTTGAAAGATAACTTTTTGTAAGATATAATACGAACCGTTGCATGAGGATACGTCATACAAAAATAAACTCACACACATCACATGCTGTCACTTTTAATCTTCTCTCACTGTTTCTGTCACATATATCACACATACACACATTCTTCTATGAGTAGAAACCTTTAGGCGTCCTCTGAGCTCACAATACAACCGGGGATTCCTTTCTCATGCTTTCTTTACATGTCAGGTGTCACTGGTATATTTTCAAAAGCATTAGGAAGTTGGTGTCAGAACTCGTCAGTAACCTGCTGCTGCTTTCAGGTCACTGAGGAGGAAAAAGGGAGAAAGAAGAGTTTAACTAAGTAAAGTTAGTCCAGCTGTGGGTCGTAGACGGGTCAGCCAACTGTAGGATGAAACAATGCTTTAGATTTCAGACCATTACACACCCGCAGCGTGTGAAAATAAGCAGCGAGACTCAGCCCAGTTTCTGAATGTGACTGTCTGACCTGGAATCGTCACCTCAGCGAGAGGTAATTTGCGGTGTGTGTGCGGCGTGTGGCCCAACACGACTTGTCCGCGGCAGTCAGGGAGCGGCGAGAGTATTTGGGTTAGGAAGGATAATCCACTCACCCCTAAAGAGGATTGGAGAATCTCACAGGCTTTGATGAGTTGTGAGCTGGTGTTTATTTCGCATCACGAGAACGGGGCTGTTTGTGTCACGGCCAGGGAGCCTCAGCACGACCACCGCGTCACCGAAAGCATCGTGGGTAATTGTTAACTGCGCTGGAGAGCGCTGGAGGATGAGGGAGGAGGCGGCGAGGATGAGTGCTGAGGATGTCTTGGCGTCTTATCCCGCCACAGATTTAGAGAGATGATGTGATAACGGAGGCTGTGATAACGGAGACACGGATACTGCGGCGCTAATGAGCATCCTCTAAGCTCGGTGATCATCCCACGGAAAATGAGAAAGGGGAAGCGCTCACATCTCCATGATTATACACAAACAGATGTTTGTTCATGAGAGGAAAAACAAGAAAGAAACTAAGCAGGAAGAGTGTATATACAGTATGTGGACGTCTTTGCAGGCCTACCTCCCTCGACGCGCTGCACGTCTCCAGCGTGCCGACTTAATTGGCTCGCTTACCTTGGCTCTAAAGCTCCAGGACCACCCTGGTGACGAAGACAAGGGGTTTCTGTCATGTTTCCCTGCCTTTAACCTCACACAGCACAGACTGCGGCCTTAACATTAAAACCCCAGACATTAAAACTCTAAGCAGCTGAGATACGGCGACGCTTTTAAGGCAACTCTTGTCCCCCTGGAGGAAGGAGATTTTAATTAACGGGAGACAAAGCCTTTAATAAACCAGCGGTGCTGCTGTTGTGATGGCCTCCACGTTTCTGGGACAATAAAACTTGTTCCCTGTGACAGCTCTAAATATATTTCTCTTTATCCTCTGTATCTGAGCTCAGTTTTAGAAGTGAACCCCTTCAGATCTCCCTGACTCAGGTTCAGTGTGCAGTGTGCATTCATTAATACTTGGACAGACGTTTTGCAGAGATTTGGGTGGTCTGTCAGATTCATGTAACTGAATGAACCTGTATTCAACGGTATTTGCCCGTCGCTGCTGACTGACTGACTGTGGTTTTCCCTTTTCCACTACCCATGAAACAGAAGAATGTTGTCTAAGGCTTTAATTCCATATAGTCAGCGTGGCCCAGACGTCCTATACGAGCCTGTCCAAGGTGTGTGTGTTGGTGTGTGTGGAAATAAAGAAGAAGCAAATGCTCAGTGAAGCGACTATATTCAGTGCTGCAACATAAGACTTTGTTGGGGAGTGAAATCTATATATAGATGACGGTATTAATACCGGCTGGGAGGGAATGAGGACATTGTTACTGAGGAACGGTCACAGCAGCTCTAAGTTGTGTAACAAGAAGGACAACTGGAGTCTGTGATGTTGTTTTTAGTTAAGAGGTTGTTCTTATATCTGTAAGTGTGAGTGTGGTGATATAGTCACAAGATGAAGAGTCTAGAGCCATGCTAGTGGCTCTGTGAGGCTGCACTTCGGTGGTGGATGCTAACATGCTAATAATGTTTAGCATGTTCACCATCTTAGTTTAGCATGTTGATATGTTAACATTTGCTAATTAGCTCTAAACACAAAGTACGAATGAGGGTTTTTGTTTTGCAGCTCATAAACCAAAGTATTGGACAAGTTGACATGTTGACATGTTGACATATTGACGTGACGGCTTTAGGCTACGTTTACACTGCAAGCCTGAGTGCTCAACTCAGATTTATTGCTCAGATCAGATTGTCTTTGTTTGGCTGTTCACATTATTTTTTAAATGTGGCCAAATTTCAGATTCCAGTGTGAACTGGTCAGGTAATGAACTGACCCACATGCACAAAAAACAATAACAAAGACTTCTCATGCAGCACGCTGTCGTACGGAAGTAAACGGAGGTCACGGAAGTCATTTACAGTTTCATTTATAAGTTGTTGTGCAGTGGAAGCCAGCAAATTCGTGAGTAGATGATAATGAGAACAAGGATGAGGAGAAAGAGAGACACATTTTTAACTATGGCTTTTCATGGAGCAATGGCTGCTACTTCTGAACGAAGGTTTGTGTGGATACTGGATGTATTATAGAGCATCCATGGTGTGGATGCGGAGTTGGAGTGGTTGGATCGGGAGGTGAATGGAGTGACTCCCACCAGCTAAGAATTGTGACGAATGACAATCTAGAGTAACGTAAAAGTCACAGGTCGCATTGCAAAAAGATCAGACCTCTATCTGATTTAGGACCACATATGAAAATGGCCCAAATCAGAATGAAAAAGATCAGATTCCATGTGATTTATGCTGTGCACATACAGTATAGTATGCACATCTGATTTGGGCCACTTTTGCGTGCAGTCTGAACGTAGCCTTAAATGAAACGTCAGAGGATCACCAAAGTCATGAGGATTAATCCTCTATAGGGAACTTCAATATCTGTAGTCTGTCATTCTTCAGGATTAGCATTCAACTCTCACGACCGAACACACCACGCCAAAAGTCCTCCCTTGTGGCGTTCAGGTCCGTCCCTCTGGTGTTCCTGTGGCCTCTCTGTGTGGCATTCCTCTCGCTCTCCCGCAAGATGCTAACATCACTTCCTGCTCATCAACTAGGCCCGCCACTAAACCTCAGCAGCCAATCGTAATAGCCCATCCTTATGACTTAACTTATGACAGACAGTTAGACCTCGACACATGTTCACATTTGTCTGTGTATATTTGGGCCCACAGGTATTTGTTTGGGTCCCTTGAGGAAGGTTATGTGAGTAGCAGCAGTGTTCTAATCTTTAATTCTTCTAACTGATAGTGAGTGACACGAGGAGAGCTTCTGCAGCGCTGCCCTCTCCTCCGCCGCTGATTGAAATATTGCTCTATTCAACCTCTTCACTCAGTTAAAGTGGTGTGTTGCCGCACGGACATGCTTGATACCAATCAATGTACTAACTGAATGAACAGGAATAACTCACGATGCCCACACACAGGTACAGCAACTCAGTGTTGTGTCACAGAGCTCGGAGTGAGATCAATAGCTACTTCAGCTCGGCGTTGAGCCGTTTCTAACCGCGAGTCTGACCCCGCGGCTACAAGTGAGATATAGAACCACTTCAGGATGAAATGATTTTCCCTGTGAGGTATGGACGGAGAGCAGGACCCGCTCTGACAGCTCTGTTATTGAGACAAAATGCTGCTTCTAGTGATGTGGCTCCCCGAGGGGGGCCGGTGGCCTCTCTGGGCTCAAATGGCTCAACCAGCATGTAATCTGGTTTCTTCAGTGAGTCCACCGTTTCACCTTGCTTTTACTGAACCCCCCCTCCTTTTTTTGGCGTGATGTAAAGTCCGGCGGCGCCCGGCCCGTCAGGATGAAATGGACGGCGCTCCTGTTGTTTTTCTGAGCTACTGTTGAAGCGGTGCCTGGGTTTGATCCAGCTCATTAAAACCCAGTTAATGTTTGTGCTGATGGCTCCGCAGAGAGACGGGCCAGTGTTATTCCTGCCTCTGATGAAGCGTCAGCTCAAAGCCTTTATGGCTTACAGATGGAGGAAAACTCTCCAACAATACAATACCCTCCTCTGTAGGGATATCTCTAATTCACACACAAACATTCCCAATTTAATATTGTCAGTGTGAAAAGCCTTTTATGGCGTGCAACATAATACGTGCACGGTGTGTATGTGTGGATGTGTGTGTGAGAGAGAGGCTGTGAATGTGTTGTGGTTGTGCTGTTGTTGACGGGGAGAAGACATCTGGAACTTCAGATTTGTTTTTGAGAAAAACAACATTCAGGCGATCTCTGTTTTATATTCCGATGTTGTGTCAGTTCCTCAGCCTCCCTCCTGACTAACGGCTGTTTTCTTACATTTGTATTCAATCATGTGTCAGTGATGCTCACACTCACAGCCACAGAGGAAAACCCGTCCTTACATGTGATTACACACACTGCCACAAAAGAAAGAGTATCTTCTTTCTTTAGAAGAGTAAATATGACATTGTCAGAGAGGTGCTGCATAAATTGTAAAGTGAGAGCGCCAGGAAATATATTCAGCCACCACAACATTTGTTGTTATTGTACTCCGGCTGTGTGGTGTCTCAGAGAGGTGCTTTTTGAGTGTGGAGGTCAGATAAGCGTCTTTGTGTGAAGCAGAAGATAGAGGTCAGCGAGCAGAACGCCTCGGGCCGCAGGAGGAGCTGCTGAAATCAGCTCACATTAGTCTTGAGAATGTGACCTTTTCATTAGATTTTAACAGGAATATCTAATTTACACTTTACTGTTATTCACCTTATTCTTTGCCTGAACTAGGGTGCTTCTGCAATGCGTTACGTTAGAGCGGAAGTGCCATTATTTTGCTTTGCGTAGCCAGTGTTCATACATCCATGGTTATTATCTTTTACTTGCAAAAAAGCTGTCTTTTTCAGGTGAGAATGTAACCATTTTGATTTCCAATATGTGATCGGTTTAATCAAATAAATTTGGAAATTTGCGCCGATGTTTTGGAGCTGTGAGGAGCTGCTGACTGTGTGAGACCAGTCGGTCAGCGCACAAAAGCACATGTCAACATACTTGCCAACCCTCCCGATTTTCCCGTATTTCTCCTGATTTATGGAAAATGTTCACACTTTTTTCCTTTTTGTTATCTTGACCCTTTTCTGGCGCTGTACAGCATCTATAATCGCTACTGTTTCCACCCGGAAGACAATAGAGTTACACCAAATGTCATTTCTTGGCAAGAGAGCAGTCTATGCTCGCAACACAGCGCAGTTTGAGCTCATGTTTGAGCTGCGCTCGCCGCTGCTATGCTCAAAAGCCGTCGTGGCGTGGCGGAAGCCATTGGAAATAACGTGGTTCAGAGCGCAGTGGTGCCGATGTTGTGTTGAGTCTGAAAGGACCTTCAGTGAGTGAGAGAAGGAGAGAGAAATGGGGAGTACTAAGAGAAATAATTACTCAAACTGGGGCAAAAAATGAATAAAAACTGATGAATATTACTTTATGCGCAAGATTCACACGCCATGTTTACGCCAATAATAATAATAGCAATGCTGGCGCTAAACCGGAAGAACTAACACAATTGCGTTCGAACCGCAAGTGAATAAATGGGCGGGGCAGCATCAGGTGAATAATAGATGTTGTTTATTGCTGCATGTTCAACATCCTGTGTCAGATCTTTTCATCAACATGTTCAGTATTAATTGCACCATGCTTGCTCTGTAATTTGACGTTGAGACTGACCTTTTGACCCCTCTGTGTGCAGGTGTAAAGGAGCCTCTCACTATGGGCTCTCGGCAGACAGGAAGCGGCGCTCGCAGGAGGGCGAGTGCACCGACAGCACGTCGGAGCTCACCATCGCCACGCTGCCCAACGACCCCACCGCCGCCGCCGTGGCCCTCCTGTCAGACGAGCCCGGCCTGGTCAACCCCGCCTTCGACCCCAGCATGGAGGACAACAGTCAGTCGGGCAGCACCACCAGCCTCGCCGCCCGCGGCAGCAGCAAGAAGAGTGAGTGTGAGTGGGCGAACGGATGTGGTCACTTTCAGTCCTGCATGGCGTTATCTGACGAGAGAGAGAGAGAGAGAGAGAGAGCTGGAGGGAGTGAGTGTTTGTGAGTGTGACGGATTGAAAATCAATAAAGAGTTTTCTAGTCACAGTTCCACCGTCTCCCAGTCAAAACCAGATGTTCAAACATACAACTACACCTGCAGACGTATAGTCCAGGCGCTCGTTCAGCCTCGAATACAGTCTTTGTTCTTTCTAATGCTCTCTGATAGAAATCCTATCAACCAATTAGCTCTACTGCCTTGTTTTTTTACACCAATCTATAAAATCTCTCTTTGTGGGAAACAGCAGAGAAACACAGTAGAGAGAAAGTCAGTGAGAGGGCAGCTACATTATGCAGTCAAGGAGAAATGGAAGGAGAGGTTAAATATAGCCTGATGCGAGTGTGTGTGTTAATGCACGGTGACGTGATCAGCACGCTCTCCCTCCATTTCTCCCACCTGTGAAACCAGGAAGCAGTCACGAGTGTTCCTCTCTGCCCCCCCCCCCACTAACGTGCAGGCAGTGGGGACACCAAATGACGCTGCACCAGCACTTTAGACCCGGCCGGCTGAGCGCCCACAACCACCATAAGCGCCACTACTGCTGAACAAGCTGACAGCTCCAGAAGCGGCTGGCGCTTTTAAAGAATAATGTGGCTGTCAGGAGCTCTCGCATCTCCCCGAGCCCGCAGAGGGAGGGAGGGAGGGGAGGGGCGCTGCAGAGGCACGCTGCCCCGTGCTCGCTGCAGCCAGGCCGGGGATGCTGCCTGTCCTCTGCAGCCTCCTGTAGCCCGTCTGTCTATTTCTAAGAGAAGTAAAGTAACCAGACATCAGTCTCACTGGGATCTTCTGGATGTGGTCACTAGAGTCCACGGCGAGTTACATCCCTGCCGTAGTTACGCAACCGTGTAACTATACTCGGCACAGATTGGCTTTATTAATTAAAGAGACACTGGTTGAAAGCATCCACACAAAAACAACTTTTTAGTTTTTTTTAGTTGAGTTTAGTTGAGAAGGGACAGATTAATTAATGAATACACATGGTGCAAGAATTAGCCAAAAGGCTGATTTTAGCCTGGCCAAGGTGTTACAAAAGGCTTCCTAAAATACATCAAAACAAAAATATAAAAAGGACGAGCAGTTTAAATGTTGGAAAAGGACAATTGTTGGACTCTGGTGGACCATTTCTGTGTCAAACTATTGATTTCTTAAGCCAAAGCCGTGTAATAACCAGGATAATGTACAGCTAGCGGGTCATTGTTATGAAATAAACCCCTTCAGGGCGATGAGAGACCCCTCCGCTTCGTGTCAGGGTTTATTTCACAACAATGACCGGCTCGCTGTACATTATCCATTACTTGTTTGTCAGTGCCATTATGAAATGTTTCCATTATCAGTTACAGTTAAATGAATTAAGTCACGGCGGGCCGTTGACTCGTATTACCTTACAAAAAATTATTCCAATGAGTTCCACACAGTGTGTCGAATCGAATCGGGAGAGAAATAGTCGGATAGTGAGTTTCAGCTCATTGTTTATCTGTCCGGCACCAACTTAGCTGTTCTGGTTCACTCTCACAGCTCTCATAGCGTTGTTGTCGGCAGCAGCAAGTGCAGCTATTTTCAGTGAAAAAGCTTTAAAAACCTACTATACATTACCTGCTCTACACCACACGACAGACAGACACAGCTAGAGACTAGCTGGTGAACACAGTGGAACATTTAGCAGCTAAAGAGAGACAGATATTTCTCTCTGGAGGTTGCAGAGACCAAAAATGTTGATGATATGTTTAATAGTGGATTTGTTACGTGTTTAAGCTGTCAATCAGCAGAATAGCATGAAACTGGTGGCAGAAATGTGTAACGCGCCGCACATGTGCGTCCTTACAAACATACTGTAACAGGGACCCACTGGTAAAAACATGGCTCTATGGCGCTACTAGAGGTCAAAAACTCTAAGGGGTACTTATAATATGCAAATTCAGCCAGCAATATACTTCAGGAACAACACATAACCTTACTGCTTATCTCACTAAGATAAACTAAGATATCATCTAGACGAAGGGAAAATGATTGCTTACCACAGTTGTAAAGTCTTATTTCATAGCTCTATAAACTACTGTGTGTGTGCACTGTTTTGGCATCTGGTCAGCCTTGAAACTGATGGTTGTATCATTCAAACTGGACCTCCTGGACCACACAGGTATTTCATCCTCTCCTCACTGGTGTCTATAACAACCCAGATCTCAGTCAGTGAGCCAGGAGGGAGACATCTGATTGGCTGTGAGGAGGCAGATCCAGACAAGTCTGGGCATGTTGTTAAGAGTGTGAGCAAATCTATAAAGTGCCTCTCTTCCTCCCCTGTGTTCTTCTCTGCAGTCAGAAACTTTGAGCGTTCAAAGAGCCGCTCCTTCAGGAGGTTGAACCGGGCGTTCAGTGTCCTGAGGAGGACGAAGAGCGGCAACGCAGTGAGCAACGAGACATCTGAGGAGAGAGACAATGCCAGGAATTCTAATGTGCCACAGGAAGGTATGGACAACAGGCCTGCAGCTCTTCTCTTTGTTTCTTTAATGTGTATTTTTGTGGTTGTTTTGTGTTTTGATGTCACTGCTGCATTTGCACTTCATGATTCCCAGAAGAGAGATGGCTCAACGTGCGTGTGTGTGTATTTGCATTGTTCCCTCAGCTGGAGGAGGAGGAGGAGGGTGACACGGCTGGGAGCCCTCAGTGTAACAGGAGCATATGTTTCTTTAATAATTCAGCTGCACATTGCGTAACTAGTGCATCACTGGAGAGGGATCAGGAGGGAGAGTGGTAGCCTGAGGCACTTTAGACAGGGATGGGATACGGGAGGTCACAGGAGACGAGGCTCATGACCTTCTCCTCTCCACCTCTAACTTCTTCTTCTCCTCTACAGTATCTCATTCTTCTTCATCTTCACTCATCCTGCATCTCCTCCTCCTCCTCCTCCTCCTCCCTCCAACACAGCCAGGGTCAACAGGTTTGCACCAACTTGATGGAGTAGTCCCCAGGGTGCGGGTGCTCCTGACATGCCGGAGCCATAAGATGTTATGTAGTAGAGAGCTCTGGAGATATTTAATGTGAAGTCCACAGCCCGACCCTCGTGATAACAAAGTGGAGGAAGCATAGTCAACCATCAGAGAGCACAATGTTGAAGTAGAGCTGCAGCGTGACGGGAAGAGGAGAAGGAATGTGGTATTGCGTAAGAATGAAGGATGACGAACGATCTGGGACCAGATTATTCTCTGAGGCCATCGCTGAGGAGAGAATAGATTAAATATTCATTGCCTGCCGCTGGAGAGGCAGAGATGGACGGAGAGGATGGAAGGTAGAGATAGATCCATACAGAACAAATGGAGGGAAGAACGGATACAGAAAGAGACAATGTGAGATAAGGAAACAAATAAAGGCAGCAAGTGTCCCCACGGATTGGAGGAGTGGATGAAAGAAAAAGAGGAATGATGGGAAGAGGTTGAAAGGGTGTTTGTGATGGAGAGGAGGAAGGGGTTACATAACAGCAGCAGGTCTCTTCTGTGTAAATGTGGTCTCCACCCCAGAAGCAATCTGCTGCGATAAAGACAAAATATTGACTTTGGATTGGAGAAAGTGCAGCGTGAGTAGAAGGAAACGTCTGAGACTACGGAGGGAGACGGCCCACTGAGGGATCAGGAGAGAGAGAGAGACGTTGTTCATAACCAGGGAAAAAGAAATGAGACGAGGAATACATCTTCGCTGTCATTTATTGGCCAGAATAGTCTCAGGAGATCTCCACCCACCTCCACATGGTCCAGTTTAGGATGTGTCATTCTGTAATTTACCACTGGGCATGAAGAGAGGGGAGCTTTCACAATTAATTGAGATAAAACTAGCAGACATTTTTCAGAAAAGTGAAGGTTTACCATGAGGTTTTATCATCATTTGGTTACACCCTGCATTTCTTGTTATGACAGAATCGAGTTGGTCGAGTTTTTTTTTTTTTTTTTTTTAATCATGCTTTTAATTGTTTCCTTAAGAAAAATGACTAAAACAACCTTAACCATTACAAATAAATGAATATGTACGTACAATACATATTATAACAAATAGTTGCTGTAAATTGAAAAACAAAGTATTTAAAAACAAAGGAGAAAAAACAGGGATAATAATAATTATTATTTAAAAAATAATAAATATTTAAAAATAAAAAAGTAATGATTCTTTTTTAGAATAATGATAATAAAAAATATGAATTAATAAATAGATAAATACATGAATTACATTAATTTAATTGATGGAGTCTTGATGTGAAAATAATAATAATTTTAAAATAAATAATATGTAATTATTTTAAAATAATAAATTTAAATGTTTAAATAAAAAATGAATAATAATAATAATGGTAAAGAAATATAAATAAATAATAAAAAATAATCCTGTGTATTAGTGGAGTTGATTGAGTCTTTTTTTTTTAATCATGCTTTTTTATTGTTTCCTAAAGAAAAATGACCACAACAATCTAAACCATGACAAATAAAGTAATATGTACATATAATAACAGATTGAAAACCAAAGTATTCAAAAACAAGGGATAAAAATAACAATTTAAAAAAAAGGAAGAAATTAAAAAATAAAAAATAAAAAAATTATATATTGAAATTTAAAATAAATAATAATAATAAATAATATAAATAAATAAATGAATAGAATAGATTGAGTTGATTGAGTCTTGATGTGAAAACAAGTGAAAATTATAATAATTATAAAGAATAAGAAATATAAATAATTACAAATTATTTTTTTAAATAAACTTTATTAATAACAATAATAATAATAATAGAGACATATACATAAATGAATAAAATAAATTGAGTTGATCGAGTCTTGATGTGAAAACAAGTGAAAAAATCAGCAAATTACACTTTTGTGAGCGCCTTGTACAGATTTCAAGAGAAACTAGAAGATAAATGCCTTTTTTCGACTAACATTTTCACAGTGCAACGGTTGGAATATTTACAACCATAACTGTACTTCCCCGCCCAAGTAATAACCTTGTGGAAATTAGAAATTGAGGGTTTTCCCAGGCATACTTGCTACAGATGTACGTGACTAATGATGCAAACATGGAGCAGGATAACCGGCCAAGTAAATTTTCCCTCTTTGGCTTGTACAAGTTTGTTTTATTAACCTGAGGGAGTAGAGACAGCTGGTTCCACTGCAGAACCTCTCCACCACCATCCACCACGCTTTCTCCCTCCATGTGTCTCTCTTTCTCCCACTTCCTCTCCTGTTGGATTTGGCTCTTTGTCAAACATGATTCACAACTAAACTCAGCCTCTCTCTTCTTCCTCAGTGCTGGCTCTTCCTCAGCTGCATCACCTGATCCCTGACGGTGAACTCACCAGTATTAAGATCACGCGGGTGGATCCCTCAGAACCGCTGGCCATCAGCATCGTCGGCGGCAATGAGACCCCCCTGGTCCGCATCCTCATCCAGGATATCTACAGAGAAGGCGTCATTGCTCGGGATGGACGGCTGCTGCCTGGGGACATGATCCTGAAGGTATCACAGTAAAAGAAACGTCTTTCACAAATCAGTACAAGGCGCTCAAAGTCCCGTTTTAAACTGCGTCTCTGTCCTCTCAGGTAAACGGCATCGACATCAGCAACGTGCCCCACTGCTACGCCGTGGTGACCCTCAAACAGCCCTGCCAGCTCCTGCGGCTAACCGTGCTCAGAGAACAGCGCCATCGCTACCGCTCACACTCGCACGGCCACGGGCACGGCCACGATGTCGCCGGGGGCCTCCCGTCTCACGGTCTACCGCACCATCCCCTGAGGGACGATAGCATCCACGTGGTCCTGAACAAATCCACTCCGGAGGAGCAGCTGGGCATTAAGCTGGTGAGGCGGCCGGAGGAGCACGGCGTCTTCATCTTCCACCTGCTGGAGGGTGGCCTGGCAGCACGCGACGGACAGTTGTGCGTTGGCGACCGCGTGCTGGCCATCAACGGGCACGATCTACGTTATGGAGCGCCGGAACACGCCGCTCTGCTAATCCAGGTCAGTCTCCTCTAAACTGATCGATTATTGCATTTTATTAGAGCCGTCAAAGTTAACGCAATAACGCAGTAACGCAAATTCGTTTTAACGCCACTAATATCTTTAACGCATTAACACAACTTGTGATTTTTAGGTGGTAGCAGCTAAGTGTTAAAGCTAAAGTGAAGATACTAATTTGAAGAGCTAAGAGGAAGAGCGCTAAATAACGCTACAAAGTTACGCTACAAAGTTACGCTACAAAGTTACGCTACAAAGTTACGCTACAAAGTTACGCTACAAAGTTACGCAAAATTTTGGCGAGGAAAAACCAGCATTGTGATTTTCAAAGGGGTCCCTTGACCTCTGACCTCAAGATATGTGAATGAAAATGTGTTCCATGGGTAGTCGCGATTAATCGGAAGTTAATCGCAAATTAATCACACATAAATGAATACATACGTTTAAAAATAAATGTAAGGGGCGCCTGGTTAGCTCAGTCGGTAGAGTGGGCGCCCATGTAACAGGCCTCAGTCCTGACCGCGGTGGCCCGGGTTCAAATCCGGCCTGTGGCCCTTTCCGCATCCACTCTCTCTCTCTCTCCCCCCTTTCCAAGACTCTATCCACTGTCAATAAAAATGGTAAAAATGCCCCCAAAAAATAACTTAAAAATAAATAAATAAATAAATGTAAGATAAATAAAAGATAAATGCAAAAATAAATTAAAAACAATGTAAAAATAAATAAATAATAATATAAATTAATTAAAATAAATAAATACATTAATGAATAAAAAGGTAAATAATAATTGAAACAGAAATATTAATTTAGATTAGATTTAGGTGGAGAGAAGATACTGGCGCAAAGGAGATTAAATAACGCTCCAAACTTGCACAAAATTTTGGCGAGTAAAAACTGTCATGGCCATGTTCAAAGGGGTCCCTTGACCTCTGACCTCCAGATATGTGAATGTAAATGGGTTCTGTGGGTACCCACGAGTCTCCCCTTTACAGACATGCCCACTTTATGATAATCACATGCAGTTTTGGGGCAAGACATAGTCAAGTCAACACACTGACACACTGACAGCTGTTGTTGCCTGTTGGGCTGCAGTTTGCCATGTTATGATTTGAGCATATTTGTGATGCTAGATGCAGTACCTGTGAGGGTTTCTGGACAATATCTGTCATTGGTTTGTGTTGTTAATTGATTTCCAGTAATAAATATATACATACATTTGCATTAAGCAGCATATTTACCCACTTCCATGTTGATAAGAGTATTAAATACTTGACAAATCTCCCTTTAAGGTACATTTTGAACAGATAAAAAATGTGCTATTGATTTGCGATTAATCACGATTAACGACTTTAATCGATTGACAGCGATAAGTTTTCTAGAAAGTTCATAGTTGTGACGGTCAGATTAGTCCTCATGTTGTTGCCGACCGTAATGCGTTCTGCTCTTACCCCGGGGTCCCCGAGGTATTAAAGATAATTGTGGTGATTCAGGCTAATTGTGTTGTGCTGTGTGCTGTTGTGTCTGCACTCGCTGCAGTTAATAGTATTTAATTGTGGTGATTCCCTAATGGACCGGGCCATGCGGCTGCCTCTGGTTCCTGGTCGCTGCCAGTCAATGGTGGTGTGTTTGTGGTTAATCGTGGTTAATTGCTGTGTGTTTGCGGCCGACTGTGCCGGGTCTCTGGGCCCTGTCTGAGTTCCTGTCTGAGCGGTCTGATCTGGCCTCTCCTGGGTCTCCGTGGAGCCAACGTGGCCTCTCGGAGCCGGCACTTTCTGTCAGAGATTAACAACTGGCAGGGAAGAAATTAAATTAGTCCAGTTAAGGCAATAATGGGCTGGACTGGCTCTGTGCTACAGAGACCAGGGGAAATCTCACAGTAATGGCAGAGAGGGAGGCAGCCAGCCCGTCTGTCCGTCTGTCTGTTGGACATGTTGATGTGTGAATGGACTGGCAGTGCAGTAGTAGAACTACCAGGTGGCTGTGAATTAAACTCTGACTGATAATGGTTTCCTGTTAATTTCTCCTTAAAGGAGCAGTGTGTTGGATTTAGTGGCCTCTAGCGGTGCATTTACCTCGTTTTCTAAGCGTTGTGGAGAACCTACGGTGGCCTTCACGTGTCAAATTAAAGTGGCCACTTCAACATAAATGCCAGGGTAAAAACGCGAAAGGATCTCTCTAAAACCCGTGTTTGGTTTGTCCACTCTGGGCTACTGTAGATGCTAGAGGCGGCGTCCGTGGAAGAGGACTGCTCCCTATGTAGATAGAAAGGGCTCATTCTAAGCTAAATAAAACACAAGCTCAGGTTCAAATGATTTGACACTAACATAAGTTACATAAGTTATTAATAGTATATTGAATTTCTGCAACTAGATCGCCCAAAATCATATATGTTTCATTGCAGTGAGCATCTTTGAATGAAATCTCATTTTGTAATGTGAATGAACCAACCCTTTAACAACTATTATTATTTTATGACCAGTTTTAAAGGAATGGTTCAACATTTTAGGGAATATAATTATTTGTTTTCGGGCAGAGAATCAGATGAGACGATTGATACCGCTCTCAGACAACTCTGATGTGAGAATTTTCACTGTTGAAATTTCCAACTTCCGACCTCCAAGCGTTCGAGGTGCACAACAGCAAACGTAAACAAAGACCATGGCTGACGGTGACAAACTGATGTTTTTTGGCAAATGTACACGATTGAACTCTCAGCAGTGCAGCCTCCATGTTTCTTTGGATTTTTAACGCTTTCCCGAGTAACTTTTGCGCAGAGACGATAACTTTCAGAGATTGTTTCCTGTAACCAGCTACCTAATAACATTGATGACATATTTTGACACTCAAATATACTTAGCGTTACCTATTAGTTGATGATTTACCATTTACAATCTGCACTTCCCTACTTGTTGTGTGACTCAAACAACTGCTTCTTCGTGAAGTCGGGGTAGATGGATTAGCCCCGAGTTCACAAGTAGTTCCACTGTACTTTTTCTAGTAGGATGTCGGAAATTTTCAAGTTCCGAGTTGTCTGAAACGCAGCATAAACAAATGGGATATAACGTGTTAAGTGGAGGCTAGCTGTTTACCTGTTTCCAGTCTTTGTAATTGCAATCTTTGAAATTTGACTGACAGAGACTGGTATCAATCTTCTCAATCTTGCTTTAAAAAATGTCTTTGGCTTTAGTATCATTTTGAACTCATGTCTGAACTCTCTTAATGTTGTCCAGGCGAGCGAGGAGGGCGTCCACTTCATCGTGTCCCGTCAGATCTGCCTGCCGACCCCCGACATCCTACAAGAAGCTCCGTGGGGGATGGACGGACCGCCGCCTTACTCGCCCGTGGATATAGAGCAAACACTACTGGTGAGCAGCAGCAGCACATACAGACACGTCCAACAACACACAGAGAGAGAGAGCAGCTTTGTTCCTCCGTCCCCTCTCCCATCATAAATACTCCCTTTCAGGTGCAAATGATCCGTGGAGGTATTATTCTCCCATCAAAGCTGAGCATGTCATTCAGGCGGCACCGCGGCCCAACGTCCTCTCAGAGTTGTTGCATCCGTATCAGCCATCTTTTTTTTTTCACCACACATTAAACAGCCGACAGGATTTACAGTATCCTCCACCATCCTTCCCTCAAAGACTTTTCTAGTTATTTACTCAACCTGGTGATATATCTTGTTGTCTTATAATGATCAATCTGACAGCTCCACTGTGTTACATTTTTTTGGAATCAGTGTTTCAAGCTGAAAATGTTTGATTTCAAATGTTGTTTAAAAGCAATCAGAAAAATAACCTTCTGTAGATCACTATCCTTAAAAAAATGCATCATATCTCCTTTCAAACAAACACACATTTTGGGCTAAATATTCTGTAAAATAGTGAGATATCTGTCTCATGTCTGTACAGTAAATATGAGGCTACAGCCAGTTAGCTTAGCTCCTTAACTCGAGACGGGGAGTAAGCGAGCTTGGCTCAGTCCGAAGGTAACCAAATCCTCCCAGCACCTCTAGAGCTCACTAAATAACACGTTCATTAAAGTCAGACTGCACAGCCAAGAAATAGTCATCACACTACCCCCGAAAAAAACACAACCTGCCGTTTTTGTTCAGTATAAACACAGGAGAGTGTGTTGATTAGTGACCTTCAGAGGTGCTGGTTCGGGGTTTATGCTTAACTTTTTTTTTTTTCCGATTTCCGCGTTTGTCAAAATCCAAACAGTGTTGTGTGGCTCGTAGGGCTGTAGCCTACCGAATAGTTTGAAGCTTAATTCATAACGTTGACATTCAAATTATTATTAATACCTCACTGAAACATTGCGTGACATCCGCCTCCTCTTCTCTCTCTGTCTCTCTCTAAAGCAAGCACACACTCACAGCAAGCGCGCCGCTGCTCCTCGTCTCTGTCATCATCTCAGTCCAAAGTCCAAAAGTCGAACTTTATTAAAGAAACATAGCTGTAATCATTATTTATATCATCATTATAGTGGCTCGGTCCGATTTACACACACTCACAGGAGGAGATCACTGGGAGTCACATGACTGACCTCGGGGCACGCCAGTGACTAACGCTGGGTGAACGCTGGCTGACAACCTACACAGTGTACTGTAGTGTACTATACAGTACTGCGTGGTGTACTATGTGTGTAAATATATACACTTTCATCAAGAGCAAAGAGTACAAAAAAGACAGCATGTTTTCCGAAATGGGGACTTTCAATAGTGGTAGAGACTCTTTTTCTTTTCTGACATGGATTCCTTCCCACAAAATGTAATCAAGTCAGTCGTAACCAACGGTTAATAACGGCTATTTTTAAAGGAATAGTTCGACATATTGGACAGAGAATCAAAAAACGGAGAAAAGTCTTGATGAATTGAAGTAAATGGGGGGGCAGCGTTTAACAACAGCAAAACTATATCAAAACATCCAAAACATCCAGCACGGGGCGAGTTACTGATATACAGATGGTCATTTGGAGGGTGAAGTATTCCTTTAAGCTAAGCTAACAGCTGCTAGCTGTAGCTTCATATTTACCGTACAGTCATGAGAGTGGTATCAATCTTTTCATCTAACTCTCAGTAAGAAAGAAAATCTGTATATTTTCCAATATGTCTAACTATTTACTTAAAAAATATCCGTTATTAAGTTGGTTATGAATGACTTAATTACTTTTTTTGTGGGAAGGATGCCATGTCATGTTTTGTATACTCTTTGCTCTTAATGAAAGTATAACATATCTACATATTTACACACATAGAACACCAAGCAGTAGTGTACAGTACACTACAGTACACTGTGTAGGTTGTCAGCCAGCGTTCAGCCAGCGTTCAGCCAGCGTTAGTGAGTGGCGTGCCCTGGGGTCAGTCACGTGACTCCCAGCGATCTCCTCCTGCGAGCGCAGCAGAAAAGTGTGAATGCAGCACATCAGCGAAGCAGCACCAGCCTCCGTCCCATCAACCTTAATGTGTCCATGTGTTATTCATTACTACTCCTCGCTCCCTCCCTCTCCTCCTTGCTCTCCTCCTCGCCGCCATCTGACACTCAAACACACTCGTCATAAATAAAATCTCACTCGCTTCATCATCGTCGCTCACCAAACCAAAACGCACATCACGGCGTGCACGAATAAATCAGCTGCTCTACGTGGAACCATGAACGCTGAATGAAGAGGCACTTGAGCTGCCTGATGCCCCTCTCCTAATAACCACCATATATTATACATCACCAGTTATGCTAATGAGGTCGTTTATTAATTAGCAGCTATGTCTCTGTCATCGGAGACTCTCTCGTGGTGTAACATGGTGGTGTTCATATGGATTGTGCTACCATTAAAGAGGCTATCACCAGTCCCAGAGAAAACAGACCTTTATTAATATGCTAATGTGCAGCTCCTCAGTCTCATTAGATTGTGTAGTCTATAGAAGGTGACCTTGGTCTAACAATTCAGTTCAGATCATGTTTGGTGTTGAGTTATTGTGTTTATAAGAACTTGGATACACAAAGAAAGATGCATCAACTGTGAAGGTCCTGCATGTTTTTAGATCTACTCTTATGTACGGTTAATTTAGATTTATTCTTAGTCTTTGGATGAAAATGCTGATGAGTTGATGATCAAGTTTTAGTCAACGAAAAGTCACTACTTTAGTCAAAATATTTTCTCTTTTAAAGGAACAGTGTGTAACATTTTGGGGCATCTATTGGCAGAAATGGAATATAATATTCATAACTATGTTTTCTTTGTTGTAATCACCTGAAGCTAAGAATCGTTGTGTTTTCGTTACCTTAGAATGAGCCCTTCATATCTACATAGGGAGCGGGTCGTCTTCCCAGAAGCAATAATTTAGTCATTTTAGTCAAACTAATTTCACATAAGATTTTACCTCATTATCGGATGAAAAACACGGGTTGAATGATTAATATACAGCTTTGGTGTCACTCCGAGTCCTCTTGACTGAGCTCATTAGTGATGTCAGTTTTGTCGCACCCATTGGTCCGTTATGAGAGCCAATCTGCACCGCCCAACATGCAAAAATATGCGTTAATCAACCACCCGACCCGCAAACCGCAACTTTATGCATTATAGTAGCACAGTAGTCAGGACTGTGACAAGAAGGACAGAGATGGCCTGATCGCCGCTGTGTGTTTGCAACCCGATCTCCTGGGAAGGCGTATAAATAGCGCGACATTACAACGACATTCCGTATGCCATGAGGATGCATTTTTGCGGTACTACGGTAACATCTACCATTAGGTTTAGGCAACAAAACCACTTAGTTAGTCCTAGGAAAGACACCACGGTTGGGCTTAAAATAAGTATGTAAACTAAGTAAAACACGTACGGAAACAACGAAAGAGAAGTATGGAAAATGTCACAAACATCATTAATGTAACTTACAATCCCGCCCACCATAAGCACTCTTTCTCACTTTTTGTTCGATGTCACTAGCTCTGAGCGTAGCTATTTATGCAAATGGATACATGGTGTACAAATGACACACGAAAATCGAGAAAGGCGTTCTTATTGCACACTAAATGTCTTGCGCACTATCGTGTCATTCATACACCTTTTCGTGCGACCAGGCTGGTGTTTGAGACACAGAGAGGGGAAGAGGAGCAGGAAGGTGACGTCAATAAAGAGAGATTTTGGTAAAGCTTTTATTTTTTAAACTACATTTTAGTTTTGTGTTTTTTTGTCAACGATATTGCATGTTTGATATGTTTTGATATGTCGCCGTTAGTGTTTAATGAGGTTGGAGCCGTCTCGTCTTAGTCATGGAAAAAAAGGTCGCTGACGAACATATTTCATCATAGTTTTCATTAATTACATTAACACTAATGTCCTGGCAGTGGAAGATAAAATAGTACATGGTATTGGGGCAAAAAGACAGCTTTTTTGCTTTTAGATCTCCATCATTAATTTACCCTCCTGTCTTCCCTCTCTTCTCTCTCTCTCTGTGAAGGACTCCTGTCAGAAGCCTGCATGCTACGAGAAGACCGTCACTCTGACGAAGGAGCCGTACGACTCGCTGGGTATGACGGTGGCGGGCGGCATGTCCAGCCGAGGGTGGGACCTCCCCATCTACGTCACTAACGTGGACTCTGACGGAGTGGTGGGACAGGAGGGCTCCATCCGCAAAGGTACAAAATGAACCCCCTTAATGTCTCTCTCCATTACTCACCTGCACAATCAGTCTTCTAATTATCCGAATATTATTCTTTATTACACGGATCGTCATGTTCAGCTCTAATAACGACTCATTTAGCGGTTTTATGAGGTTGTCTTCTCCCGTTGGAGCTCACATTATGTCTGGCAGACCGGCTGTCATGGGTTTGGCTTTGGTGATGAATACTTTGTTATATAACAGACGGCGGTGATTGATGAACACTTAAGATTGCTGTTTCATTATGAAGTGTATTCATCCAGCAGAAAGACTCAGTGATGCTGCTGTGGTTCAGCGATCCCCAAATTGGCTCTAACACACTTAAACAACAAACACAAACAAACATTAGCGCAGCAGCGCTCGCGACTTATTGTGTTCCAGACGAGTATTTGTGGAGTACTTAATTATTTCGTTATATGAAATCAGTCAGCTCTGAAATAGAGCAAAACACGCAGCGCCTCACAAATAACAGCAGTGTAACAGCAGCAGGCTTTAGATCCTGTAATGCAGATGAACGCAGGGGAGGTTTTAGCCACAACTGCTGATTCCAGCACATCCAACCTAAAGAGTTACCCTGTTTCCTCATGTTTTTGTACCTAACTGACAATTTTTGAGACTGGTCCAGTATTGAATGCGAATCCATGTACCTTCAGTAGACGTAATGTTACATTGACGCTGCTCACTTTCCCTCGCAGCTCGTTAATCGGCTGCTGGTTACAGCGTTCTCCCTCAGTACTGGACCAGTCTCACAGATTATTGTCCCCATTAGTCAGTTAGAGACAAAAACATGGGAAAATGTTGAAAAATACCGAAGTTACCCTTTAAAACACATTAAGCCTGTGTGAGTCTCTGTGAATGAGAGGAGTGATGTGACGGAACATAAAGACTTCATCAGATCGGAGTAAACTGAGTGTGTTTGTCCTGTTTATGGTTGAAGGTGCACATTACCGTGTTTATGTGGGACATCACAGCAGCAGCTGTCTCCGTTTTTGTGCTTATGAAACATGTTTGTGTATCATAAAAGATGATTCATTAGCATATCAGCGCCGGGCTCTAGCAGGCCGGACCGTGCCGTCTGCTTCTCTTTGCACCACTTTCATCGCTGCGAGGCTTTTTAAAGCACAGGTGGCGCTCTGTTTCCTCCCCTTTGTGTTGTTGGAGCCGAACGCTTGTTGAATATTAAACAGGCAGCTGATGAGTCGGTTGCCCCGGGAGGTCTTTGGAAAAGCATTTAGCGGAGCAGAGGATGAGCTGTGCTGTCCACTTCCTCCCCCCCACAGGTGACATCTTGTTAAACGTGAACGGGGTGGACTTGACGGGGGTTACGCGAGGCGAAGCCGTCGCCAACCTGAAGAACACCTCGTCTCCCGTCGTGCTCAAGGTCTTGGAGATGCGTCCTCCGGAGGAGAGCATGCAGGAGTGCCCGTTGCCGCCGTGTCTCGTCCCCTCGCCCACCGACAGCACCAAGAGCCCGGTGCCCAACGACGACTACTCGCCGCTGTGGGTGTCATGGTTGCAGCTACCCAGGTCAGCACCTCTTCATGTCTCTCTTTCCACATTTTCTACTTTCTCCACTTCTTCTCTCTGAGCCTGGTATAATTCACACCCCCCCCTCACTGGTCCCTCTGACCTCTGCCAGCTGGTGCCAACTGAAAGTTTGACAGAGCCAGCTGGGGAGAGAATACTCATTATACTTTTAAACTTTTCAGCTTAAATATTCATATCAGTAGAAGTTCAGAGAATGAGAAACTTTCCCTCGGTTTGTAACACATGAATTTATCTTAATAGAAAGTGTTGTCAGGAAGACAGCGACGCGCTGACGGCAATAAACAACCGCTGCTCCGCTTAAAGTGAAATAAAAATGTGTTTCTGCTCAAACAGTGAATTGATTAGGAGTCAGAACCAAACACAGCGTCACCGTGGGGAGGAAGTCTAGACTAGTGCTGCAGCTGAGAGGAGCTGAATGTAATTTTCACTCAGTCTATCTTCATGAGACTGATGCTACGAGTCTCAGCTTCATTCACAGATGCCTTTGTCTTTCACTCAGTATGGATAAACAGTAAATACAATGTAAAGATGCAGCGGAGAGATTAGTGGTGTTAATCTCTTCTCTTGGCTCATGCAGACATCTCTACTGCTGTAAAGACATCATCCTGCGGCGGAGCACCTCGGGCAGCCTGGGCTTCAGTATCGTGGGAGGTCAGGAGGAGGTCAACTGCAATCAATCCTTTTTTATCCGCTCCATCGTGGAGGGGACGCCGGCCTACAACGATGGCAGGATAAGGTATGCAGCCTGTATACACATAGTACATCACGTATTATTGTTTTAGACCAGCTTCAACGCTGAACCTCTATGTGAAAAAAAATTTCAGTTTATATCCGTCCAGTAATTTCTTGGTAGCCATGTTAATTTACATAATCTGAGGTTGGGATGACAACAGTTAACCGTTAATCGGTTAACCAACAACAACATTTTTGATCGGTTCCTCATGTGGGTCTATAGACCTTTTCATTGCCATTCTGTTGCTAGGGCAACAGCTTTGGTCCAAGTTTACTTCCTGTCACCTACTGCATTAACGAAAATTGAAACAGGAAATACAAAGAGGCCCATTTAGAATGTTTATGTTGTCAAGTTTGAAAAGGTCTATACCAGCCACTCAATTGATTGTTTTTTTGGCTGGTGAGTGAAGCAAATCTAGCAGCCACTTGCATATTTTACCAGCATTTGGCTGGTGGCTGATGCCAATTTCCAACCCTGTCTATAGGTTAGTTTACTGTCTATAGGTTAATTTACTGTCTATAGGTTAATTTACTGTCTATAGGTTAATTCCTATAGAAAGGAAGCTTTTCAGACGGGACGCACTGTGGCTCTGCGTAGCGTGTGTGTCCAGCTGTGTCGCTCTCTGAGCAGATTAAAGAGCAGACGAGAAAAGCAGACCAATGAGTACTGAAAAAGTTTCAATTCAGAATCGATGCGTCATCTGATCGGCTGGAGACCTTCGCTTAAACTATTTAGAACGAATATCAGCTGATAACGATCAGTGGCCGATCGATCGGAGCATTTGGCACAAACGTCCAAATGGACTCAGGGATGACCTGGTTAGATTTTGGTGGTCAAAGGTCAAGGTCATTCTGACCTTATGTCTGTACCGTTCTCGTGAATTTCTTCAAATTTGTCACAAACTTGGACTCAGGATGACCTGATTTGAATTTGGTCACTGTGACACATAATGGTCACAAAATGCTGGTTGGCGGAGGCATACAACCGCAAGACGGTAGTTCTAGTTTTTCTTAAAGAGATTAACCGTCTTGCTCTGTGCAGGTGTGGGGACATCTTGCTCGAGGTGAACGGGAAGAGTACGTGGGGGATGACCCACACGGCGCTGGTGCGCCTTCTAAAGGAGCTCCGAGGCAGAATCACCCTGACCATCGTCTCGTGGCCGGGCAGCCTGCTGTAGCGGCGCTCCGAGTCATCCGGCGCCGCTTCGGCGCCACTGACAGAGGAATGTGGGAGGCAGAGCTTTAGACCGGCTGACCACCCTGAGCTCGCTGTGAGGGGACGATAAGCATAGAGCGGAGCTACAGCTGTGTGGATATCTCACTTCTGATGGACCGCTGAGACTTTACCAGGAGTTTGAGAGGGACAAACATGAGACTGGATCGTTACCAGACGTTATGTTGCCCCTCCGAGAACGCTGAGGATCCAGCAGAGGAGCCGCTAGTGACGAGGACATTGGTGTCATCGGTTTGGAGGACACGGTCATTCTCCGGGTGGATCGAGAGGAGACACGACACGTTGCCAATTCCAGTAGTTATATATTAGGGTATGCGTTAAGTTGGACTCACATTTCTTTACTGTAAATGTTGGGTGTCTAAAAAAAGTACTGATCCAAGCACTTGTAATACGTTTCTTTAGTTTGTTTGTGGTATGGCCTTTATCTTTAGGCTCCATTCTGTTTGTACTGACAGTGGTTGTCTTCTTCTTCATCATCCGTTGACCTGAGGACACGTTGCCAAGTAGTCGTCTGTGTTGAGGTTCTTTCTTTTATTTCTGAAGCTATCGCTAAATTCTCCAACCACTGGCAATAAAAAATATATTCAAAAAAATAATGGATCAATGTGTTCATAACATGTTAAAAAAGAGAATATTCAATTAGGTGACATTGTGGAGGCCTTACTAATTTTCTTACTTTTAAGAAGAAAAAAACTCTGACTTGGTTTCTGTGTATCGGCGGACGGCGTGAGGCCGTCTGCTGCGGTTCTATCTGTCACGCTTCGGCCTGTGTAGTATATCTGATGGTACATTTGGTTAAATGATCAATAAAGTCATTTGAAAAAGAGAGTTGTGTTAGAAAAAACCTTCCACTCAACAAAAACAACACTAAAAGTTGATGCAACATAAACATTTATACATCAATATTTAAAATGATCTTTATAATAAAACTTACATTTTCGAATGAAACATACAGGTACAGCTGTCACAATAACCACAATATTGTAATACCGTCATATCGACAAGCCAACCGCTGGGATGGTGAGCAACCGCCAAACCGCTATGTTCACATTTTTCTGTTTTGAATTCTTTGCAGTGGGAGCGCCATATATTTACACTTTGCTACAAACGCCAGCAGCGTGACAAGGCGCTCAGCGCTGCACGTCTGGTGTTTTCTTTCTGGTCGTTGAGAGTTGAAAAATGTTCAACTTTGGGTAAAACTCACAACTCACATCCTACATGTAGCTACATGTGCTGAACAACAACAACAATCGAGGAGAAATGAATACACATAGACCGTCGGTCTGTCCTCTCTCCCTTCCCTTCAGCCTTCCCTTCATCCAGAGCGAGTCTGTACTCTACCTTGTGCCGACATTTTTGATATTCCGTATCTTAGCAACCAGACGCAACCAAAGCGTCTTAGCTAAAAAAAAACGCTGCGCCTCATTTGCTCTTCTGTGTTCTGCATTTAACAATAAACAAGTATTTAAATAGTTTTAAATCTGTCATCTTTGTCATTTAAAAAGCAACAATATACAATAAAGCTTATTTATAAAACACAAAAAAATTATATAGCACTAAAAATACCACATATCATCGCGCTGTTGAACCAATTATTATGACCGCAGGGGAAATTCATCACCGCGACAGCTCTACATACAGGAAGATGCCACGGGGCCGTTCTTCTCATTAAGTAGATTGAGAGACTGAAAGTCAGTCACATTTCCTCTCCTTCTTGTTGGTCTTCCTGTCCTTCTTTTTCTTCAGAGTGTCTCTGTCCTTGCCACCGTCCCTCCTCCTGCTGCTGCTGTTGAGGACAATCACATAATCATTTTTTCGTCTTTCATTCCAGCTCAGTCACAAAGCAGTTCGTGAAATAGTCACAAAATTTAATGTATTGATTCGTGTACAAATTTAATTTTTTTTTCGTGATGTTCAGCATGAAATCAATTTGTATGTAATCCACGTAATTGTGACTTTCACCCAGGAGACCGCTGTTTGTGTCCCGTGTGAAACCAGGAGTCAAAGTTTTTTTTTTGTTTGTCACAAAACATCCATACCTAAGTAACGCCACTTCCTGAGTTATTTTAACTCAAACTGCGATCTTTTCCTAAAGCTAAAATGAGTAGTTATCTTGCCCGGACCTAACCAAGTCAATCTTTCTTTAAAGAATGCATGCTCATGGGGGATCTCTTGTTGGGTCTCTAAATTATAGAGTACGGTCTAGATCTGCTTTATATGAAAAGCGTCCTGAGATAACATCGGTTATGATTTGACGCTATACAAAAATTAAATTGAATTTTTTCCTAAACCTAAGTAGTTTTATTTTGAAAAGACTCGAGCAGAAATTGACCCGTGCATCACATGTTGCTGGACATTTGTAGGGAAAAGTACAAAAAATACGTTGTTGAAAGTCGTGCTGAGCGTCATGAAAAAAAAGGAAATTTGTGTCTATGTAGACGAATCCAATAGATTCAATTTTGTGACTATTTCACAGACTGCAGTGAGACTGAGTTGTTTATTCTGTTTCTCATTGAGGACTCTGTGAGTGTCTCTGTTAGACCTGCATGATGGTTTCTGCCGTTCTTCGCCGTGGACTCTGTTCCTCTTCTCGCCGTGCCGTTCTTCTTTTTCTCCGTTGGATCTGTCGCTGTGGCGTTTGCGTCCTCGCTGCTCTGCAGTGTCTCTGTGCCTCGTTCGCTCCTCGACGCTGAAACATACCAAACACACATGCAGTTTATTTTTTACATTTGAGATGGAAATAATACAAAGAAAAGAGCTCACAGGAATGAGACTTCTGGCCTTTTTCCTCCTCTGGGAGAGAAATCAGACCTCGAGGGATGAAAACTTTACCCACAGTTCCTGCTCTCTCTCTCTCTCTCTCTGCCTGTCTGAGCTGTTGTAGTAACAAAGAGCCCGACACTAGTGTCACAGCAGCGTGCCCTTTACTGTACAATACAGCCAGGCAGGCACGCTGCAGTACCCTCTAAACTAAAATAAATCTATTATTCACTGTAGGAGCTGCAGTCCTGAGAGACCTCAGCACGGATCAGTCATTAGTTCACAGCTTCTCTCCCTCATATGACCTCCGAAAACACACAGAAACATATTCATGTGAAGGAGGAGGAGGAGGAGGAGGAGGAGGAGGAGCTGGTTGGAATAAACACCTGCAAACATGGTTTCAGCTAATAGTGCAGTTGTTCCCAAAGTGGGAGCTGCAGCACCCTGGGGTGCCTGGAGGACAGTCCAAGGGTGCCCCAAGATTAACTTCAAACTTTTCTTTTACGTTTTCTTTTTTTTCCATCCATCCATCCATTTTCTTCCTCTTATCCAAACCGGGTCGCGGGGGCAGCAGGCTTATCGGGGAATTCCAGACGTCCCTCTCCTCAGCAACGTTTTCCAGCTCCTCCTGGGGGGACCCCGAGGCGTTCCCAGACCAGACCAGATGTATAATCTCTCCAGCGTGTTCTGGGTCTAGCCCGGGGGCCTCTTACCAGTTGCCCAGAAAACCTCCAAAGGGAGGCGTCCAGGAGGATCCTGATCAGATGTTGAACCACCTCAGCTGGTCCCTTTAGAGGCGAAGGAGCAGCGTCTCTACTCCTCCCTCCCTCCGGATGTCTGAGCTCCTCACCCTCATAGGTAAGGGTTGGAACGTAGATGGACCGGTAAATCGAGAGTTTTACCTTCCGGCTCAGCTCCCTCTTCACCACCCGTTCCATTTTTCTCCTCCCTCGGGAACAAGACCCCGAGATACTTGACCTCCCTCGCTGGGGGCAAAGACTCACTCCCCACCTGGAGGGTGCAATCCACCGTTTTCTGTTTATTACACCTTTATTTGATAGAGATAGTGGGGACAGAGAGTCGGGGAATGGTCCGGCCAGCCAGGAATGGAACTGGGGACTCGCTGCTCAGGGCGTTTGTACACATGTGGTACACCAGAGCCAACGTTTTTTTAACCTGCCTGGCCAGGGAAAATTGTATCCACCGTGCTCTCAAACTTGCAGCAAACTACGCAATACACAGTTGGAGTTTCGCCCACATCCTCTAACGCCACCCAGCTAAACTCCTGTTCCAGGATAATTGAAATGCTCTATTGCGCTTCTGTTCATAATCTTTGACTTTACCTGCTGCCGTTTTCTCACAAGTACCCGATCGGTACTGAGCATGTGCAACTCTCATCAGTACTACTGATGACTACTACTACTACTTCTATCTACAGCTCTGGAAAAAACAATGTGTTTAATTCTTTTTGACTTTTTTTGCTAGATTTACAAACCTGACATGACATTTTACCTGCCCCGGGTAATCCTTATTGTTCAGCCCTGTATGCGTCCTAACCACTCAGCTATCGGGTCGCCCTTAACGTCCAACTTTCTACTGTACGTTTATAACAACGTTTCACCGCAAAAAAAGAATGAGGCAACATTTACATGATTTTTATATTGTGTCTTTAAACATAACAAAACGAACTATGTAAGCAACAAACATTGAAATCACCCTGTTTAATTTGCCAGAGCTAAAACTGTATTGCAAATCTTTGTGGCAGTAGATGAAGCTCAAAGACTGACAGATCTCAGCCCTCAACACAACCTGAGCCGACTAAAAGAACTCAAGTCTGGCTGCACAGTGAGAGCTACGCGGCTAACAGCTAGCTAGCTCTCCCATACCAGACTGGTGCTTATCTGCAGAGATGAGGTGCCAAGTAAGATCAAAGTTTTATCCGTTTGCATACTTAATATATATAAAGTGTGGAGGAGCACCATGAAAAAGCATCACAGTGACATCCTGTAGTGTCCTGTTAGAGTCGCTGCCTCTGTAAAGGATGCAGTCTATTACAGCGTGACCTTCAGAGGACGTCTCTGGTCATCACCGGCTGGTCGGCTGCAACATTGAGTCCTATAACATGATTACACGTTACCACGAATACACTCACAATCCATCATGCTTCACTTAAACCAGTTACTACGTAAACTTTTCTATAGTGAAGACGGTGTGGTCAGCTCCACTCTGCACATAACAGGGAGTAAAGTTAACTATCTACAGTAGCTACGACTGGTTTCCTGAAAACCATGTCAGTTGTGGGGCTGTGATAATGATGCCTGATTTACATGTTAGAGCCAATTAATATGCAGATTCTACTAATGTGACCTTATGTGGTAACTCTGACACATCCCATGGTGCTTTGTGTCTAATAGCAACTGCAGTCAATTAGAAAATCTTCAGGCACTCTCCATGTTTCTGGTTCTCTAAATGAGCATCAGAAGCCAAATAAAGACACTGACTACGTTTACATGTTCAAAATATTAAGTTTTTTGCCCTTATTCTGAAAAAGACAATATTCCTTCTAAGCTGTTGATGTGCAGCCGTGCACACTATTTCCCTCCTTTTCCAACTGCAGTTACGTAACAAAACTATAGTGAATTAACTCAACGTTGACTTGGTTTCACACGGGACACGAACGGCTGTCTCCTGAGTGAAAGTCCTGTCTTTCTTTGACCCGTCCATCCGTCCGAAATATGTCCCATTGCTCCGAAAATACTCACTCTCTGTGCAGAGAGAAGCACAGAAGCACATGGCTAATTATCATGCAGAATGACGTCATCGGATCTTCCCAAAAAAATGTTTCCTACTGGCGAAGGCAAGACGGGCATTTTGTGAACTATTGGGGTTTCGGAATAATGGCATGGCGCTCCATATAGACGCTATAGGGTGTGTCGGTGTCAGACGCCGAGGGGCACTGACCACGCTGCAGTACTTGATGCGTTGGTAGTAAGACCAGGTTGTCATTGGACAGCAGTTTGTGAAGAAGATAACTGCTGGATTGTTTGTTTTGGCCAAATGGACCAACATTTAATCAGGTTACTGATGGAACCATGATTGTGTAAAGACACCAATGACAATCAGTTTGTTCCAGACACCACAAAGATATATTATTTCCTTGAGTGTAAGGGGGTGAGTGTAAAATCGAACAGAATTGGGGGCTCAGGTCAGTTTAAAACCTACAAAAGAAAACAAGAAGAAACTGCAGCTGAGAAACAAACATGTTTGTAGAAGATTATCAGCATGCAGCGTCCTCGAGAAGAGAGCTTTAACCTACGAAGACAGCAAGTGTTCAGTTGTGATTTATTTTTCTAGGATGATCATTTTCAAGAGCAACACCAGAGTTAGTTCTTGTTTCTTGTTTTATTTGCAAGCAGCAGCTCATGGTCGTTCCTACGCTGCTTCAGTACATACTGTAGTAGTACACAGTGTACACATCTCTAGGGGAGGTGATGCTGATTCAGAACGGCTGCTGGTCATAATAAGTCGGAGGTATATAAGAGTCTTACAGAATACTCTGAATACAGATGATATCGTAGATTGTTTGTTAGATTAAAGAGAAAACCTTAACGTCTGCTGAAGGTGAATCTATAGTGTGTAACAGTTTTTTCTCTCTCTCTCACATCAACTCAAGACACCTCGGCCCAGCTTGCAGTTTTCTGTTAGAATAATCACTCTGACCTTTAAGCATCTTCACGCTGACGGCATTTATTTCTCTATAAAAGTATCGTCTTGCTCAAAAAGCGTCTATATGAAAAGCAGAGACGCCGCACCGCCGAGGCAAACAGCTCACACATGGCTGGAGTAATTATTACCATTCACTTTGCTCCACACAGAGAGGAGAGAGAGAGAGAGAGAGAGGGCCTTAAGGGGCCGAGTTGTTGCGAGTACAAAGCTAAATATATTCAATATCTGGAGACAGCTCCCGGACCCAAGGCCCACATTTGTTCTTGCTCAGAGCCGTTAGTTTTAACACAGAAACAACCACCTCACATAACGCCAACAACACATTCAGACGGGTCCCGAGGAGGCCGTGTTAGGAAGAGTAAATTACAGCTCGGGAAGCCCCGGGATTTGTTTTCACATTTTATGATTTTTATTCACCGGCCGAGGCCGAGCCCGTCTGGGCCCGTCCGGGCCGGCAGCATCGCAGATTTCATAAAGTGCCCGAGCCGTGTAATTCTGTCCACGCCGTCCCTGCAGTCATTTAACTGAGACGATTCAGTGAGTCACGCTGCGGATATGAAACACAATTTATGATTGGCACAATTAACATGAAAGTAATATCCAGCAGAATAAATAGCAGCTGTGAGCGGAGGAACAGAATGTAACGTCTAGTGATGGAGGAGCAGGAGATGTTGTTTCAGCTACATGATGGTGGAGTCGCCAACACAAACACAACCGGGCCAGCGTGGCGGCGCTTTGGGGTCAACAATACACCGGCTTCTCTGTAACGCCAAGTGTTTGTTCTCTCAGAGATTATATAATAGCCTTTTTTAAGACAAAAACTTAAAGGTACAGCGTGTAGGATTTGGCAACATTTAGCGGCGTGGTTGTTGATTGCAACCAGCTGAGTACCCCTCCGCTCACTCCTTCCTTTCCTAGACTACAGTAACGTGAGCCGTCGAGTGCAAAACCATGGTAACACCGTTCACCTCGCTCAGAGGTCATCCATACCATAATAACACTACTTTATTACGGAAGTCAGAGTGTGTCGAAGAACTACGGTGGCCTTCAGGTAACATAAAAACGTGAAAGTCTCTCTCTAGAGACAGAGTTTGGTTGGTCCGTTCTGGGCTACTGTAGAAACATGGCAGACTCCGTGAAGAGGACCCGCTCCCTATGTAGAGATGAAGGTCTCATTCTAAGCTAAGGAAACACAATGATTCTTAGTTTCAGGTGATTACACACTAAAGAAAACATAGTTATGAATATTATATTCCATTTCTGCTAATAAATCCCCCGAAATGTTACACAATGTTCCTTTAATAACTTAATGTGACCTTATTTATCTTTATCTCTCCCTCTCTTTCTCTGTCTCCTCTCTCCTGTTCCTACCTACTACTCTGATCTGTGATAATCATGCTTGATATTAACATATTAGAGCCAATTAATATGTAGATTCTACTAATGTGACACATCCCATGGTGCTCAGTGGCTAAAAGCAACTGCACAGTCAATTAGAAAATCGTCAGGCACTCGCCCTGATTGTGTTTCTCTAAATGTGCATCAGAAGCCAAATAAAGACACACTGACTATGTTTACATGCAAAAAACATTATTTTTTGGCCTTATCCCGAAAAAGACCCCTACTTATATTCCTGTTTACATGCAGCCGTGCACACTCAGATTACACCCACATGATGCTCGTCCTACAGCTACGCCCTTTAAATAACGTTCCCTCCTTTTTCAACTGTTGCTCCTGCGTTGTTAAACCCTCGTTGTCAATGTTCTGCAAGTTTTGCAAAACTGTGTCCTCATGGGCTTTTCTTTTGGGTTGGGATGCACCGATACCGCTGCCCTAAAGTGGTATCAGTGCCGTTGTATCGGAGCCGTTTTGCGAGTACGAGTACATAAGCACAGTATCGGACCTGATACCCGATACTGGTATCGGTATCGGTGCATCTCTACTTTTGGACGTGCATCTCTACTCTAGCCTTATAAACTGCTGGTTTGTGTACAACTCACTCCCAACTCGTCAAATACTGACGCTTGGCCAGCGGCGCTACGCTTCAAACTATGACGCTCTAGGTCAAAAACAAACGTAATCCGCGACAAAATAAGTTTCCCTCAAAATGTTATCCACAAGCCAGTTGTATGGGAAGGTAAGTTTTAAGAGACAGGGCTGCAGCCGCCGGGGTTAGTCAGGAAAAGCACTGCTGGATTGTTTGTTTTGGCCAAATGGACCAACATTTAATCAGCTTACTGATGGAACCATGATTGTGTAAAGACACCAATGACAATCAGTTTGTTCCAGACACCACAAAGATATATTATTACCGTAGGAGGGTGAGTGTAAAATCGAACAGAATTGGGGGCTCAGGTCAGTTTAAAACCTACAAAAGAAAACAAGAAGAAACTGCAGCTGAGAAACAAACACGTTTAGTAGAAGATTATCAGCGTGCAGCGCCCTTGAGAAGAGAGCTTTAACCTACGAAGACGGCGAGTGACTGTTGCTGGCTGTCAGTGGCAAGAAGAAGAAGAAGCAGAGGAATGTAAAGACAGAAGACAGAATAAGGCTGTTTGATAAATAAAGACACAACTTAGCGTTGAATGCGAGGACAAGCCAGCGCTGTAACATTAAAATGGATTGGGCACAGAGCCTGAGATTGGCTCTGGAAAGAGAAAAAAATGAGTTTCATGCATGAAGTTGAGTCAGAAAGACAAAAAGTATGTGACATTAAGAGCTAAGTGAGTTGGGTAGAGGGGGGGGGGGGGAATGAAAACAGATGTGGGTGGAAGAATATACCGGCAAGTCAGACCCTGAAGCCAGGATAAAAGTGGCACCAGGCACAAAGGCAGCTGAGGAAAATGAAGTAAAAGCAGGTTTTACTGCTCCTCTCTCTGCCTACGGTAGAAGGAACGAGGCCATTTGGATCTAAAACTGAACCTGAGCTGCTGCTCCGGATCACAAAGCTGCCACCAAAGTTTCACTGAGGATTCTTCAGGCAAGACTTTCAGTATGAAACTTGTGAAAATGTACCAAATGTCTCCAGCTAAGGAAGGAAATTAATGCAAATTGACTGTTATTGTTGACTGGTGCTGATTAGTTTGAAGCAGTTAAACGTTATCGTCGTGCTTTTGCTGTTCTGAATTAGCGTCGCTCTGATTTGGTTTCATTGTATTAAAACTGCCTTTTCTACAATTATCATCATCATATTATTATCAGTTCCTGTTTCCATATTCAGAATCAGCTGAAGTCTTTTGTTAACGGTGAAACGAGCAGGATTAGGGCCACTGTAGGTAAAAAAAAAAGTAAAGTGGTAAATTTACGAGAAAAAACTCATATTTTCTGAGATTATAAAGCCATACATTTGTGAGACAAAACTCAGAAATTTACAAGAAAAAAACGTGAATATTCTGATATTATAAAATCGTGAATTTAAGAGAAGTAAAAGTTAGATATTCTCTGAGATTAAAGTCACAAATTTACGAGAAGAAAACTTGGATATTCTCTGAGATTAAAGTGGTAAATGTACGAGAAAAACTCAAACTCAAATATTTTCTGAGATTATAAAGTCATAAATTTGCGAGACTAAACTGAGAAATTTACGAGAAAAAAGTGATTATTCTGATATTATAAAATTGTGAATTTACGAGTAATAAAACTTGGATATTCTCTGATATTTAAATTGTAAATTTACAAGAAAAAAAAATAATATTCTCTGAGATTCAAATTTTTCTGACAAATTTACGAGAAAAAACTAATATTTTCTAAGATTATAAAGTTGTAAATTAAAAAAAAACTCAAATATTTTCTGAGACTATATAGTCATATATTTGTGAGACTAAACTAAAAAAATGTATGCTTTATACACAAATTTGTGAGAAAAAACTCTAATATTCTCTGACATTAAAGTCGTACATTTACGAGAGAAAACTCACAAATTTATGAGAGAAAAAAATAGTTTTTTTGGTCAAGGAACTTCATCACTTTGCAAGGTTCTGATCAACCTGCATCATATCGACCTGTAAGCAGCATGAAAACATAACACATGATTCCAGCTAATGAATGGAATCTCTATTGTGTATTAATGCAAATTGACTGTTATTGTTGGTGCTGATTAGTTTGAGGCTGTAAAACGTTATCGTCATGCATTTGCTCAGCATTGCTCTGATTGGCTTTCATTGTATTACAACGGCCTTTTCTCTAATTATCAGTTCCTGTTTCCATATTCAGAGTCAGCTGAAGTCTTTTGTTAACACTGAAACGAGCCTCGCAGCATTTTCTAATGAAGCTTTTAGGGCGAGTTTAAGCAGGAAGACAATTATCATTTTAATTCTCTCATCACGCTGGGACTCCTCCACTTACTGCTAATGTGTGCAGGCTTTTCTATCGACCAATGATCAAACCAGCCGAAGGCTATTTAAATGAGATTTACGTCTCTTTGAACGTGTGTGCGATGCCATGTGTAAAAGAAATGAATAAAAAAGAGGATGTTGCCATTGTCTTGTGTGCACATGTGCACATGAAAGCGATGGTGACAGAGTGTGCGGCTGAGCCAGCTGGAGAGACGAGAGCAACATTCATCATCCGGAGATGTGATCTACGGTCGGCGTTGACCAAATGGACCAATCAGCTCCTGGACCTGGAGGAAACACTCAGTATATCACCCCGCTGGATAAACACACAGTGTGAAGCTCATGGAATCTATTAGTGGTGGCGGTAAATCCGAGGCGTGCGGTCACAACCACAGCTGATAACCAGTAGCTGATGCCTCCAGGGCCGCCCTGCCACACTCGCTGTGTGTGACTCAGCTCAGGACATGTGGGCCACCGAGCTCAGCTTCTGCATCAGCAGCCCAACAGCACAACGTAACCACAGTAGCCAACACTCCCCATTTTCACGAGTGACTCCCGTTTTTTATTGCTCCCTCTCCCGGTTTCCTCGCGGTGTCACAATTCTTCCGTATTTCTTAATTTTTACATATTTCCTTATCGTTATCTCAACCTGTTTCTGGCGCTGTACAGCGTGTACAATCCCGACTGTTTCCACCTGGACAACATTGTTTCCTGGCATGCACGTGACGCGGAAGAGAGCTGCTGCAACACAACTCGGTTGGAGCTTCCATTCAACACCATCGCAATCAAGCCCCCCAGGAAGATGTTCGTAGTGGTCACTGCCGACACTGAGCTGAAGGAGTTTCTGGTAAACCTGCAGGATTTCAGCGCTGATGGTCCTGTTTATTTATGGAGGTTCAACTCAATATCACACCATTTAACAGACCTGCCTGTCTACCAGAGGATAGTGTGACAGTCAACCCCCCAGGAAGAGCGCCACGTTTTGAAGCAAATTTTCATAATGGTCAAATGGCATTACTGCAACTTCCGTGTCCGTCACGTGATGCCATTGGGCCCAAAAAGACTTTTTCCCATAGACTTACATTGGGAAAGAGACGTCTGTAACTCAGCGGATCATTTTTTTTTAGGTGAATCAACTCCCCAGTATGAACACTCTAATAGCCCTTATTTAAATCATGAGGTCCTAAAAGTTGTAAAACGCACTAATAGCTGAATCCAGAGTTATTTCCCTTCCTCCGTTCATGTGAATGAGCCCCAGACCGAGGCTGGAGCGAGGGCTTGGAGGCGGAGTTAAAGGAAACGCTGCTGTGCCTGCTCTATGGGCCCAATGGATGCAGAAGATCACCGGATGATCCAGGTACTTTATCACTCAGCAGTCGAGCCATTTTGGCTTCATGCACCACTGAGCAACTCTCATAAGAATGAACGGGAGCCTCCGATGCTGTATCCAGTTCTCTTTTGAGCTTCACAATGGAAAGGACCTTCAACGGAGAGACGGAGAAAGAAATACTGAATGAATGGAAACAAAACAAACAAATGAAACATGAACACATTCTTCTGGGAGAGGACCTCCAGACCCCGACGTTTTGGCTTCTAAATTTCTAAATCCTCCCGATTTTTGCGGTCTCAAGGTTGGCGAGTATGAATGTAACGCCGACCTCAC
>CAKALU010069278.1:0-11080 GCA_916700995.1 Hozukius guyotensis | reverse complement strand
CCACACCACTGCTGTAGTCAGGAAGGCCCAACAGAGACTGTACGCTCTGAGGCGACTCAAGACTTTCAGACTGAAAGCACAAATCCTCAGGGACTTCTACTGGGGCACCATAGAGAGCCTCCTGACAGGCTGCTTCACCACCTGGTACGGCAGCTGCACCAACGTGGACCGCAAGGCGCTGGAAAGGGTGGTGCGCTCGGCCCAACACATCACCGGGTGTGAGCTGCCCAGCCTGCAGGAGCTGTACACCCAGCGATGCCTCAGGAAGTCCCTGAGGGTCATTAAGGACACGACACACCCCCAACACAGCCTGTTCTCCCTCATGCCCTCTGGTAGAAGATACAGGACCCCCAGGACTCACACCAGCAGACTGAGGAACAGTTTTTTCCCCCAGGCCATCAGACTTTTAAATCGCTAATTCATTCGACACATTCTTACACAAAAATATATCTTATACTGTATATATTCTTAATACATATGTTCCTAATATGCCTGTATATGTTCTTAATATGCCCTTGTACAAAGTATTTCCTTTTATAATTGTAATTGTAATGTAAATGTAATATAATTTATTATTTTAATGGAGCTTACCAGCAAAAAGTATTTCACACGTTTGTACCTGTACAACTGGCGTGACAATAAACATCTTGAATCTTGAATCATCACTAATGAATGCTTCTGCTGGTGTTGTGTTTGCACAATTGAAAAGTAAGTAATGTCAAAGAGTCACTGGTATATTTAGAAGTTACCTTTTCATCAGCTCAAACAATAATTTACAATTCACATCCATAAAGCTGATTTCCTCACAAGGATAGTGACATGTGGAATATTGAAATAGACAAACTAACCAACCAACCTTGTATTTCTGTTTTAAATTCTCCCATTTTTTCCCCCAAAAAACAGGGGTCACCCTCCCCTCCAGGCCTTTCTCCACAATGTAGGTCCTGTTTAAAATACAATAGTAAAACAAAACAAAGTAGGTCATGATTACAATACAATAGTAAAACAAGACAATGCAGAAAACATTATATATCTTTGTGTGTATCAATAACTTGATACACTTCCTAATGCAGTGTCATACAGCAGTCATAAATTCAAACTTCTCTAAGGGTATAGGCCTAACACTCAAAGATTAAATATCAGAAAAACTATAATATGGGATTCAACACAACAGAGTATAACACACGTGCACTTACTCATATCCACTGACGGCTGCATTTCGCCTCCCAGTAAACAAGGTGTTGGCAGCACGCCAGGTTATCAGGGACCTCGTGTCCTCATCCGTCCCTAGAAGACCAAAATATGTGTTTAATTCAGATTAAAATACACACATGTTGAAATATGATGCCTACCTACAATTATGTGCTGCTTCTGATTATCGTTATTCTTTATTGCATTTACGGTGTTGACTCTGCTTCACTAACACAATGAACATCCTGATGGTCTCTATCTGATGACGGTTTAGTTACTGAAAAATAAACACGTAGTGCAGAGTGTAGCGTTGTAGCTTCACATCTACATTGATAAGGTAACTTATCGATGACCACAAACATGTCACTGATAGTTTAGCGTAACATTATGTTAGCTAACGTTAGCTTGCTTGCATTAGCGTTCACAATCCGACCGACAACGGATTTTTGTTGAAAAACTCAACAAATATTCTTATGGCTGGTGGTCGATAACAGTACAAAGGATCATGAAAACAAAGACACTTCAATCAGCTGCAAGGTGTCGATGTATGACTGCAATGTAGTTAAACGTTAACATCTGCGTTACCACTGTTGGCAAGCTTGTTAGCATTGTTAGCATTCACGATGTTGTTCATGGTTCGTTAACTGTACAAACTCCTAACAGTAATCCAATAAACATAGTGATGACTTGTGCTCGACAACAATTAGTGCAAATTAAAAGTAAATGAGTAGACGTGAAACGTTATAACTTACATTTATAAGGTTCGCTGTTAAATCTTTTTTTTTTCATGTCCTTAACATATTCTACAGATATAGACATTGAAAATGTAGCAATGTTGCTTGTATGATGTCAATATACAGTCAGAAGATCACCTTCACTGTCTGATGTTGCTGTGAACCGCGCGGCTCGCGGTAAAAAATAGGGGAGACCTTGAATCTCTAGAAGAGACGCAGCTGACACGCAGCCGAGCCGTCTCACGCGGACTGTGTGGCTGCTCAAACCTCTTAACATGGACGCCGAAATAAAAACAACAGGTTCCTCAGCCGCCACACGCTCCTGACGTTCCCTGTGTGCACACGCCATTACCTTTGAAGCGGTCATGAAGTCAGAATGTGTCCATTCCTCAATTATTTATATTCCTTCAGTCCATAGGGGTCCATCGATCACAAAAATGTAAATGTTTTTTCATAAAAATTAACCAAGTTGTGAATATATTGGTGAATGAAGTCCACTACAAAATGCAGGTGGGGACCTGCATTTTGTAGTGGACTTCATTCATTCATTTTGTAAAACCTGGGTTTTAACAGGATAAAGAGCGGTGTTGTATCGGTATGCCGGTGTCGTCAAAAGGAGTGTCGTTAACTGTCTCGGAGTTAGATTAAATGATAGCAATATTCTCCGAAACACCAGGAGGCGTACAAACAAAATATCCTGTGGATAAGCAAGAAGTCAACGAATGTAACCGGAAAGGAAAGTAAGCTGCCTGGCAACAGTAAACACGCTGACGTATGTACCGCCAAACATTACATTTGTGTACTGTAATTATTGCTGTCGCTTACATTATTGCTGTCGCTTACCTCCAAGTCAAAATTACTTTCCGTCTCTCGGTGCTTCCCCTCGGGTCACCACTCTTTCCATGAGACCTTTTTGTGATGATTCTGTTAGTTTTGGGTTTTTTTTTGTGTTTGCTCTCCCCCTCCCGTTCTCTCTTTTTCTCTTGGCAGGGCATGTGTGTGGCAGGGGGTGTGGCTGGCTCCTCCCAGGGCAGCAATGAGGCACACAACCCCTCAATAAAAGCCTGGTCTTCACTCCTCCTGTTCATTCTCTCATTGCCACGAGCTGGCCAGCTCCCTGCCCCCCTGCCTGCGGTTTTTCCCTCTCGGTTGGAAAATAAACTCTGTTTTCCTCTTTTTATTTACCTGAGTCCGTCTCTGCTGCTGGGGTCCAAACAAAACTAAAACCTAACTTTTTTTAGCTTTAACAAAAAGATCTCTCATATTCTTTCACAGCCTGCAGCAGAAAGCCTCTTCTTTCCCCAGGGTGTTGCCTGTTTCTTACCATGTGACTGTACCTGTGGGGTCTCAATGAACAGTTGTAGAGATGTCTATATCCAGTGCATCCATGTTGAAATGGAAGGAGCAGTGCGTAGCCAAAAAATTCAGGGGTGCACGACCAACTACCGCGACAACTCGCGCACCACGCTAAAGCCGTGATGACATAATTTTCTGGCGCGCACATTTTTATATTCCCATATTTTAGTATTTAGTAGAGGCTACCAATTGTCTTGGCAAGATATGTATCTATCAGACAGTTATTAGTTAATTATTGTTATTATTATTAGTTAGTTATCATTATTATATTTAATAGCCGAATAACATTACACAAGCTTTGGATGACGTTATACAGTGTTTTCCGCAGGATTTTGAGAGACTGGTGGGTGAACTCGGACCCTCTAGGGTTGAAAGAAAATTTTGAACATATTAAAGTTAAATGCACCAATCTGGAGCACTTTCAGAGTTACATGACAAAGCTTTATCTATGAAGATTTTTGTGCTCTAGTAACCAGTTTAATCATAAAAATAAATGCTGATGGCAGAAAGTCACACAGCATAAGCATGGTAAACAAAACGGGGTGCCAACATCGCCGCAGAACCCTCGCACTGAGGACAGTCCACCCCGGTTGACAGTCGCATTTCGGAAGGGCACCTTCTCTCTCCCCACCTGGACCTATTTTATTGAGGAGAGCTGTACAACAATGGAAATACATTTGTGTTATTTACAGACATTTTATACCCACAAGACCACTATATGAACTTCATTAACTGACCTCCACCACCTGTCCTACGATGGACAAAAACCCCTCCGTTTTTCCTGCATCACTAATTGCAGTGACACGTGTAGTTGGCGAAAGAAGCTTTTCTGCCTCGAAAAGCAGTTCTTCATTTATCACCAGTGGTGCAGATCTAAAAAACGGAGTGTTCTTTGTCACATCAATGCCATATGACACATCCTGTCCACGGAGGGAGTAGCCTCTTTAACATAACTTCCACCTGCAGTAACCTTTGAGGCAAATTCCTCAAATAGAGTTACTTTTACATTTGAAACACCGTCAATGAAAATCGCAATCTTATTTTTTTTTACGACAGCTGGCCTCACCTCCCCGTTCCCTTCAAAGATCCAGGACAAGGCCCGTTGTTGCTCTTTTACCGCCACCACATTAATGTGGATCGGTGGTGGCCTGGCGTATGGCTTTGCTGGTTTTACAGTTAAAATTTTCCTTAGAGCCATTCTAAAATAAATGAACACAAAAAAGGGGGGTGGTTAATTTGACAGAATATGCTCCAACAACACTGCAGCACATATTACTTTAAAATACAAAATAAAATGTAAAATACAGCCTCATTCATATATATGACAAAACATGTAAAAAAAAAAAAAAAAAAATCAAATATCAGGACACAAATGACATTTAAAATAATCATCATCGTCATCCAGCTCCTCGTCCCAGCCCGTGGTGCCACACGTGGTTTCACACCGTGTGGCAGTTGTCACACTGGACCCACGACACCAATCCCTCCGAACTCTCCGGAGGGTCAGGTTCCCTGCACAGGCCACACCTCCAAACCGTCTGCTCCATCTCTTCAGTGGTGTGATCTACTCACAGAAAAAAAAATACATGTAAGAAAATTGTCTGATCTCGTGGGCTGGCATGCAAAGACTGTTAACATTAAGTAAACTACCGGTGGATGTCGTGGGTCCAGCAGACGAGGAGCTGGATGACAAGGGTCTTGTCCGGTCTTGAGAGGCTCTATAAATAAGAGATAAAGCCTTACATGATTTACTTACTCTTCATCATGACTGTCATCAACATGTTAAAATGTTGCTTTATGTTTTACAGATTATATAAAGCATTTAAAGTGGGAGGGCTAGTAACCCTAACCCAATGTTGAAGGCTCTACAAGAATAATCATATTTTATTATTACAACATTAAAGTACATACTCCTGATAATGTCTATGCATCACAATAGTAAATACATTTTGATATTTACATTAATTCAAATGTAAAATAGGTATGCTTTACCAGAGACCAGGAGATGGGGGAAGGTGGTGATTTCCCTCAGCAGGCAGGCTCACTGGTGATCGTGTGCTGCTGATGGCAGGTAGCCGGGGACCGCGGGAGGTACAAGAGGGGGCTGAGGGACCGGCACTGTTCTTCTGCAGCTGGGGCGGGAGCCGCCAGGCAGGGTAGAGGAAGTGGCTGCCGGGCTGGTGTCTTCGTCTCGCTGCTGCTGTCTTCTGGCCAGAGCTTGGGCCTTCCGCCTTGTAGCGCGGTCCTCCGCCTCCTCGATGACATCGGACATCTCCTGAGCCGTCAGTACCTGGCCTTGGTGGTGTTCCTCCTGACCTTTCCGGTATTTCGATGGTAATTTATTTCGGCCAGGAGGTGGGCCAGGTCTACTGTGATCCGGCCTGATGTTACCAGGGGATGGGTGAGGTGGGGATTGGGGATAGGGGGTGGTTGACTCTGGGGCTGGGGGGTCAGGACAGGGGCAGGATAGGGGATGTTGGGAGGGTTGGGTAACATCAGGCGCAGCCCAGGAAGATGCCGATGGGGTTGGCAGAGGTGGTGAGGAGGAGGTCCAACGCCTAAAAAATTAAGCTCATGTGGTTCATTTGAATTTCAATGGTTGGTGTTCGAAATGACATACTATTCACCACATACTCAATATGTGAACCATCGTTGAACATACTTTAGTGTGAATAAACAATATCTTTTCGGACGCACTGAACTGCAATTTACATCGTCACTTCGTCGACCCGGTTGGAGAAGCGCAACCATGGTATCCCGTACCAACCTCATGTTACCAAAACAACAATTTATGAGAATCAAAGTCTGAACTAATTTTAAACATCTAGCAAAGTGAAATCTTATACTTACAGTTACATTGAAATATTGACGTTACAGAGCTGTCTGTCAACGTCAGTTATGAACGTTAACGTTGCGTACTAAATAGCATATTAGTATGGAATTTAGGGTGCAACCAGTGACTTTTTAAGCACTTTGTTTAAAAAAAAAAAAAAAAGGGCATTTTCAAGGTATTCCAGTACTGGATTATGTTTTGTACAAACCCTGTATGGGGGCGTTCACATGCCGCGTCTAAAACACGCGGAAAACACCAGCCGTGCCGCTTTCATCCTTTTATCCAAGGTGCTTGGGGAGGTTGCTCTCCTGCCGCGCCTGCCGGTACTAAGCAACCAAAACCTGCGGGGTGCGATGATGATGATGAAGTCGCGGTAATTTAGCAGTAAAAGCCAAGTCAAAACAAAGATGCATGTATTACCAGCACCGTAATATCCCTCACGGTGGCTTTACTGCTCGATTTCTCTGTCGATTTGGCTCATCTTTCAACCGGATGTTGCCTCGGACAGAAAGGGTGAAAAGTAAAGTCCGTGGGACAGATCATAACGCTCTGGGTAGTCCTGCACTAAAGTGATTAACTTGTCCTTCATAGGCTATATTTATCGTAGACTGTTATTTACGGAAGTAATAAAAGATATCTGCCTTCTGTTAATGGTTCCTCGTCACATGACTTGTGGTGCGCCGCTGCAGCGTTCCAAAAGTTGAACTATAGTATATTATTTTATACATTATTACATTATATATATTTCATAGTCTCGGGCCTGTGAGACGTTGATGAGAGAAAAGCTGCTAAAATGGGTCATCAAGTTCAGTTCAGCACCCATTAGTGTATAAATAGAACCGGCCAGGCTCAGCTCAGTCTGTTTTTCTAGTGGCGGGAAAATCTCTTTGTCTATACATCAAGAAATTCACAATAGTTAAAAATGCCCTCTTGTGTAGCCTGCAACTGTGTGAAGAGAACAGAGAGGAGTGGATCCAAGGTTGCTCTGTACCGGTATGCGGAGGGAAAAAAAAAAAAAAGTTTATTTACACTATAGGCTAATGCTAGCTAGCTGAATAATATACTAGCTAAAATACTAAGCTTCAACATTTGCTGATGTGTGATCACATCCATAACTACAATGATAACTCGGAGAGCGCAGACCTCCGCCAAGGTGCGTGACTTTAAAAACAGCCGACCACCTCGCGGTACGCTGGCGGTACCGCGAGGTGGTCGGCTTATTATTAACACGGTGTGTGGAGTAATCAGACAGATCACCTATTTTTCTTGGTGTGATGTATGACTGGCTAGAATCAAACATCTTTTCGCTCTCCCATTTACCAGAAATTACCGGTATATGACATTTGGGGTCATAGTGGAGGATAAGGAAACTGAATACATACATATAAAGAACATATATACAAGGAACTTAATTTAACCATATATATACAGTATGTGAAACGACTGAAAACACGTAAAACCAAGTGCAAATGTGAAACAGATTTTTTCATGTACATTTGTTTTATTGACTATTTTCCATTAACAAATAACACAGTTGAATTATATAACACACTATGCATATAGTTGCATAGAAATTACAGACTGAACTTCTAACTATATACACTATACACTTCCAGAGAGGTTGTACAAAATTGCAGCAAGATACGACCCTCGAAATGTTATATCCTAATAGAAAAACTGACTTCTTGAGAAATTTTGCTGATGCACTGTACATGTTAACTACAGACTTGTGCCGCGTTAAGCGTACTCCGAGTAGTATGTTGAACACAGAGTTTCGAGACAATGACGTTACTATGTCCTCATCTCTATCATCACCCTGTGCGGTGAAATAATCCGAAATTAAATCGGTCCAGGTCTTGTCAGACGTAGCAGCTCTAACACGGATTGAATTTAAAAGTTTGGCGATGTTTTCCTCTCGTGAATTCATTTTGGCAAGCTAGCTATCTTCCTCCGTCAACCACAATCTGTCACCTCTCAATCAAACTTGACAACAAAGAACTGAGTGCCGGGAAAAACTTTATGACAACGTTACGTTTAAGAGCTTCAAAACTATACTTATCATTTGAATTTTACATTGATTTTGTTGGGTTGGGTTGGGTTGCTAAAACAAACTGTATATGACATGACATACATTTATAAAAGTCAAAATATAGAAGAAAGATGTTAAATGACAATCATAAGGAGCACAAGGACACACGGAGTTCATACAAATACGCACACAGACACACAAAATGAGTGATCCTGGGTTCAAATCACAGCAGTGCCTGGTTTTTGCAGAAATGAGCTCTTAAAAGAAGTCTGTCATGTTTATCTCTGCCACCTCAATATCAAGGGTTAAGTTTAGGCTGGAAAACTTAGTAGTTAAGTTTAGAGAAAGACTGGTTCTGGTTAAAAGTTGACTGTTGTGATGAGGAAACAGACGACATTTTAACTCTTTTTTTACATTTTGGATATGAATGCTGCTTTGATATGAGAGAAGAAGACAGCAAGAAACAGTGGCGCTGTGGCTTAGTGGTTAAAACGCCTGTCTTGTAAACATGTGGCAGCTTCCAATTCTCTGGTGCTTGCTGTCATTTACCTTTTCCCTGGTGTTTTTTTGGTTGAATTGCTGAGTGATTAGAGGGTTATTCAGTTCACCTGTTGCGCAGGGTGTGGGGACTGGCTCCTAAATGATAGTTGAGAGCAGCTTGGTGCATTCCCCTCTTGGCCAATCAGGGTGTAACGACGCCCTTTCTGTAGTGCTTAAAAGAGGAGGGAAACTGCACACCCAGTGTCATTCTGATCTCTCCTTCACTAAATGCAACATGTGTTATCAGCCAAACCAGAAACTCTGGTCTGTTTTAGGCCCTTTTGAGATTCTGTGCTCTTTGTGTTTTGTTTATTGAGCATGTTGACTATCCTAGTTGGGGAAACAAAATAAATACCATTCAATTGGGTTACCTGCAATAGGACGTTTAGGTGCTATTTGTGCAAGAATCTGGCTTGCCTCAAGATAGCCTAACGCCTGCAGGCTTTATTTTGTTATTCTAGTCAGTTGTTGATTTTCACTGAAACCCTTTATACCCATTTCTTTTAGTGTATTTTATTTGGGGAAACTTTAAAGGAGGGTAAAAGGAAAAATAAAAACAATATTTCAGTTTCCTTAATTGTTTCTTATTGTAGAGGCATTTGTTCATTATTATTAAGGAGGCATTTTATTTTATATTATTATGTGGATGGGAACTGTTTTTCAGTCTTCTGCCTGAACAACTAAAGTCTGGGGAAATCAGTACCGCCACAAACAGGAGATATGCGAGTGGGGCCAGTGTCGATCGTCCTGGGCTGGCCACACTTGCTGCAGATGTACTGCAACACCGGCGGGCGGGTTTTGCTCCTGGGCGGCGGCCCCAGCCCTGCAGCGGCTTCGGCCGCCTTCCTCTTCCTGTACATCGTGGACCGGGACAGTTTTTTGGTCCAGGAAGAGGAGGCTGGCCAGCAGGGGGAGGAGTGATAAGGCGATGGGGGTGGCCACCAGATGAGGGTCCTGGCTGCTCCTCATCTGGTGGAGGGGGACCTTGTTGTGAGGTTCCTGGCTGGTCCTCGGGGACATTGAAGTTAAAGGGCTGTCCTTGTCCCACCTGTACAGAGGACAGCCCTTTAGCTGGAGGGAGATGCTGGACGGCGATAGCTACTGCAGGGACGACACCAGTTCCCTGCAGCAGCTTATTCCTCCCCGCCTCTTTCTGGCGCCGAGAGAACATGGAAGACAAACCCAGGCTGATTTTAGGCTCCTCGTCTAACATCAATGACAATAGAGATTACAACACATCAACACAGCTTCATGTTTAACTCTTACCACTGGTACAGGGTCCTCTGACTTCGCTCAAAGAGCTGTATTTCAGTCTGAGCCATCATCCTTGGGCTTGCCAGCACTGCCTCTCTGATGGCCACGTAGTCCGCGAGGACGAGGGACCAGTGAGTCCTTGTGACCCCCCCAAACCGCGTGGCTGCGGGGTTGAGCTGGCAGAGCTGGCTGCAAATGGCCTCCACCAGGTGGCTGGCGCTGGGCCAAGTTGCAGGGTCCGAGTACGGTCCAAGAAGACAGCTGAAAAAGTAGTGGAGAGCACAGTGTGGGTTAATATACAGCAGATACAGCGGGTAAAATAAGTATTGAACACGTCACCATTCTTCTCAGTAAATATATTTCCAACGGTGCTATTGACATGGAATTTTCACCAGATGTTGGTAACAACCCAAGTAATCTATACATACAAAGAAACCAAAACAAATAAGTTCAGAAATTAAGTTATGTGTAATAATGTGAAATGACAAGGGAAAAAGTATTGAACACATGAAGAAAGGGAGGTGCAAAAAGGCATGGAAAGCCAAGACAACAACTGAAATCTATCAGTAATTAGAAAGCAATCCGGCCCCTTGTCAGTGCAAATTAATATAAGCTGGTTCAGTCCCAACTGATGGCCTATAAAAGGGTGTCTCATTACCAAGGTGTCACACAAGAAACATCTCCTGATGGATAAAAGCAAAGAGTTCTCGCAAGACCTTCGCAACCTTATTGTTGCAAAACATACTGATGGCATTGGTTACAGACGCATTTCTAAACTTCTGAATGTTCCAGTGAGCACTGTTGGGGCCATAATCCGGAAGTGGAAAGAACATCATTTCACCATAAACTGGCCACGACCAGGTGCTCCTCGCAAGATTTCAGACAGAGGAGTAAAAAGAATTATCAGAAGAGTTGTCCAAGTGCCAAGGACCACTTGTGGAGAGCTTCAGAAAGACCTGGAATTAGCAGGTACAATTGTTTCAAAGAAATCAATAAGTAATGCACTCAACCGCCATGGCCTGTATGCACGCTCACCACGCAAGACTCCATTGCTGAAGAAAAAGCATGTTGAAGCTCGTTTAAAGTTTGCTGCACAACATTTAGACAAGCCTGTGAAATACTGGGAGAATATAGTCTTGTCAG
>CAKALU010069273.1:0-14506 GCA_916700995.1 Hozukius guyotensis | reverse complement strand
TATTAATCTCAATCTGCAAAGTATTAAAATCATTAATAAATGTAGTGGAGTAAAAAGTTCAATATTTGCCTCTGAGTTGGAGTAGAATAGAAGTGTAACGTAGCAGAAAATAAAAATACTCAAGTAAAGTACAAGTAGGCCTACTTAAGTGAGTAAATGTGGCCTACTTAGTTACTATCGACCAGTCGTGTCTAGAAGGGAACCCGGAAATTGCTAAATCTGATCTGAGTTCTGCAAAAACTTGCAAAAGACTTAATGCCTACCTATCCTAACCTTATCTATTTGAGATCAGTGCCTAACCTTAACTATTCCAGATCAATGCCTAACCTTAACCATTCCAGATCAATGCTTAACCTTAACTATTCCAGATCAATGCCTAACCTTAACTAATCCAGATCAATGCCTAACCTTAACTATTCCAGATCAATGCCTAACCTTAACCATTCCAGATCAATGCTTAACCTTAACTATTCCAGATCAATGCCTTACCTTAACTAATCCAGATCAATGCCTAACCTTAACTATTCCAGATCAATGCCTAACCTTAACTATTCCATTCAATGCCTAACCTTAACAATCTCACTAGAGTTTCCCCAGTTTGCTGGTTCTCTTCTAGACACCACCCTTTCCACCCCTGCACACAGGTGTTTTTTTCTGTACTGTATCAACTCAGAGAGGCACGTGACAGTCGGGTATTTCCAGCTCTTCGTCTGCTACAGAGAAGTACTGAGAGACTAGCAGGTATCAGTGCAGCATACCACCCACATCCAGCGAGGCATGAACAGCAGGCCTGTCTGTCCGCTGAGGATGGCAGATAATGATCACCTGCTCTCAGCAGACAGTCTGTCTCCCCTGAACTGATAGGGAAGCACAGATCTGAAGAGGAAAAAAAGTGAGCAACAAGTGGAGAGGCAACTGCGTCTTTGGCAGGGATTAGAGGGCATCTTGGGTCGGTCATTGTTATCAGAGTAAAGGTATTAATTGGAGTGAATACCTTTCTTGAACAATAAGTATTGGCACTTATTCAGAATGGAAGATAATGTCTTCTTGACTATTCATTGAATAAAGTTCAGTACAATACAGAATTAAGGACACCATGACTGTATCAAACCCTTCTTTCAAGTAGTCCATCATTAATTTTCATGGAGATTCATCACTCAGACCTTAAGAAATGTATTGTAAATTTGTGTTTTCCAATGACGTGAAACCATAGACTGTACATAAGAAGTAGACGTAGTCACCGTGACGGTACCCATTGGTTTGTGGACTGCCATTTTGAAGGTCGTGTCTAGAAGGTAACCTGCAATATTGCAAAATCTGTTCTGAAATCTGCAAAAAACTCTCACGAGACTCGCTGCCCGACGACCTATCCTAACTATAACTATTCAAGATCAATGCCTAACCTTAACCATCTCGCGCAAATTTCCCCAACTCGTTTTGAAGACTCGAGTTCGGCATTTTGGCTGTCGCCATGTTGTTTTTTTGCAACCAGAAGTGACACGAGAGCGTGGAGCTAAGTACAACCGAACGTTGAATAAGACATTTTTAGGCGACCAAACAGGTTACAATTAACTTTCATGAAGTGAAAACACACTGTGAAAAGGTTAGAGTTGGAAGACGGAAACACGGACCGGACAACGCCGTGGTAGCGATCTGTCAATCACAAGGTAGCCCCGCCCCTAAAGCATCCCCTGCTTTATGGTCTATTTGACTCTAAATGGGACCATAATTTACTAAATGAACATCATGCTGTATTGAAGAAGACTTGAAACTAGCGATTGAGTCCATAAACTCATGTTTACAATGTTTACTGAGGTAATAAATCAAGTGAGAAGTAGGCTCATTTTCTCATAGACTTCTATATAATCAGACTTCTTTTAGCAACCAGAGGAGTCGCCCCCTGCTGGCTGTTAGAAAGAATGCAAGTTTAAGACACTTCAGCATTGGCTTCACTTCTCAGACCCGGAGGTTGCCGACTGCATGAAACCTGTCATGCTGACATAAGAAATACATGTACAATGATACACAAGAAGTCTTGAGTTTTTCTGTTTGCTTTAATGGTGCACTCATAAATAATGTCAGTATTAAAGTCAATAGAAGAAGGCAAGGAAAGGTTCAGGCCACCCTGTACTCTAAAATACATTATTTGTCATGTAAATCTTGTCCTGTGCATTTGTAGAAATTATGAAAAGAATTGTGGAAAAGGAGGTTCTTCTCGATGTTCAGGACCTTTTCTTTTAGAAAATGTAGGCTTCATGAGAGTCTCTGGAATAAATGATGCTCACACACTGGACAGGAATGAATAGTGATAGACTTGTATGTCTCATCTGCTCTCCTGAACTTCCCTCTCTGATTTCTCAGTTTTTTTTTTAATAAATAATGAAAATGACAAAAGGAAACTGCACAGCCCCTCTCACAGAGAAAGCTAGATTTACCTCCTGATGTCATATGAGCGAAGAGCGAGGCGCCAGGCTAAACACAATCTGTGTAGGTAAAGCTATCTGAGACTAAAGAAGAATGCAGCAAAACTGCCAAAAACAAAGATTGTGAATGCAGAAATGAAGAGTTACAGTACTCAGACATCCTCAAGTTTGACCCAGAACAGAGAAAAACAGCTTCAAGGCTGAATTCAAGAACTGCAGCCGTGGTTTCAAGTTATACACAGCATTCACATTCCAAGTGATTTACGTAAGTTGACTATAAAATGTCATTGGTGCGATCTGATCAGAACATAATTCAAGTGTCAAGTATTCAGAGATCTTTCTTTTTACATTTAATACGGTGCAATAGTTTCTTTCTCTGTAAACCTCGATGCACATCTCTAAAATCACAGGATTATTAGAGTTTCAAGGACAAGTTTGTGCTTTATGCGCTCTGGTTATTTCTTTCTAATGGAGAGCTGTTGCAAACATGCCACACCGTTGCTATTGCTTGGGATGATGGAAGACTAAAATATCATTGAAATATAACTTGATGATGTACACTTGAGTTTGACTAACAAACAAAACAATAATTTGCAAATATGCAAAAGTGAGTAATCGGCCAGACTGATGAGCTCTATGTAAGATAAGAACTTGACAAAGCTGACATAATCATTTTTGGGTTGATACCATTTGTTACACAGATTTGGTGCTGTATTTAACAATTTTTTACCACTCAAGAATTGATAAAAATGATCAATAATCCCTCTAAAATACCACATTAAGACACCAAGACCTTGAGGAACACCGTAGAAAAAGCCATGCTGTGATTTGGGATCAAAAACTTTTGACATTTGGAGATTTCTGCAAGAATTGCATTTTTTGGCGATTGGATGGCGAGCGTTTCTGTTGTGTAAACTGCTCAGAAACCCCCTTATTGTCAATCTAGCTAGGAAAGCCATCCATCCTCTGAATGCTCTAGGTCTGTAGTTTGAGCCATCCATCCTCTGAATGCTCTAGGTCTCTAGTTTGTGGCTGTAAAGTTTCATGAGGCTGTGATTATCCTAGAGGTCACCACAGGTCATTTTATACAGTGAGATCAAGTTTAAAAACAATGGTCTCACTACAATGAAATGTCTCCTATGAGCACTAACATAATCACACATGAATACAGTTGGGCTCATTGGATCCACAAGAGTCTCAGCTTTACAGTGATACCCAAGGTATGTAATTCAAGACTGTTTAGGGACCCCAGTATGCAGAAATATTCAAATACATCAATTTAGAATAGGCGAAAATAACACATTTGCATAAAACTGCATGTGATTATCATAAAGTGGGCATGTCTGTAAAGGGGAGGCTCGTGGGTACCCATAGAACACATTTTCATTCACATATCTGGAGGTCAGAGGTCAAGGGACCCCTTTTCCTCTCCAAAATTTAGCTCAACTTTGGAGCATTATTTAGCCTCCTTCCTTGACATGGTAGCACAACAACGTTGGGAACCTGCGGGTCTCTTAACAGCAGTCAAGTTGAGCACTTAAAAGAAAAAAAAAAATCATTGTCTTTCAACCAGCAACAATGAGGAATTTCCCTGCAGTCATACCACACATACCTTTTATGCACAGATGGTGTCTACACAGCTGCACCAGTTAACAGATCAGGTGGCTCAACACCTTTTGCTCCTCTTCCTCCTGCATGCTGACATGGGAAGAAGACTTGAAGGGTGTGTGAGAGCTGCTGTTGAGGCTGATGTTTGTAAGTGAGATGAGTGAGACGTCCAGCTGCAGACTTTTCCTCAGCTCCTCTGGGCTTTAACGTGTTTACTCCTCTTAAGAAACTCACTGGATGGATTCACCGTCATGACGCTCTTTTATAAATCAATTAATGTCATTTCCTGAGAGAGATAGTTATGTATTATTCCAGTTAAACCTTTACAGTTGGTCTTTTTCACAGAACACATTTTCACTTGTTTTAGTAGGAAATGATATTCCTGAAAGTTGGCAGGTTATTAAGGATTTCATTGTGAAGATACTACATTTAATCGTGAGGAAATCAACTGTAATAATACAACAGAAATTTAAATATCAATCTAATTAGGGCTGCACACACTGACAGCTGTGGTTGCCTGTTGGGCTGCAGTTTGCCATGTTATGATTTGAGCATATTTCTTATGCTAAATGCAGTACCTGTGAGGGTTTCTGGACAATATCTGTCATTGTTTTGTGTTGTTAATTGATTTCCAATAATAGATATATACATACATTTGCATAAAGCAGCATATTTACCCACTCCCATGTTGATAAGAGTAATATATACTTAACAAATCTCCCTTTAAGGTACATTTTGAACAGATAAAAACACAAGATTAATATGCGATTAATCGCGATTAACTATGGACAATCATGCGATTCATTGCAATTAAATTATTTTAATCGATTGACAGCCCTAATTATTATATATTATACAACCTGACAAACGTTTTTTGTGGTTGAAAATGTGTCATCAGGAACTGATTACTGAACAAAATGTACAAGCAGAAAATAAACGTGTAGTTTGAGTGCAGTTGGGCGAGCAGGTATGAAACCGGACCCACCAGGGCACCTGTAAAGCTGCGATCAGTCATAAAAGGAAATGACAGTACGTGTTGTTGGCTCCTGTCTAAACACAAGTGCATGTGGCAGACCGCAGCCGACTGCTCGACTTACAGTAGTCATTTAGGGCACCACTCCCAAAACCTCCCTAATCCAGGGATTACAAGAAACCTGACTTCCTTCTGTTACAGTGACAGAACAAACACTTGATCTGACGTGATGGGACACAAAGTCAACGTCAGAGTTGAGTAAAAAGTTGCCACATTTCACAGAAAACGTTGTGCATGTTCTGACATTTCACAGGTGATAAATGTGATCACGTCTTTCGCTCCTCTGACTCCTCTGCTCGTTGGCTGGATTCCCATGCTAGGTGCGGCTCTCTCTCTCTCAGGTGATGAGACGCTCTAGTTCCCTGTTCAGTTCACGATGCCACTGACCCGTGCCTCCTCCCACAATGCATCTCTTTGTAGGGTTCTACATGACGGCCTGTCAGCCGGCTCTGTGCCAGTGTGGCTCTGCAGCCCTCATCTCCAGTAAACCACTCCCAGCTCCAACCTCCAACGGAGAAATGAGTTTAACACTTCCGGTTCCCCTCGTCTGGAAGTCAATGGATTTTTTTTAATGGGTTTAAGTTTAAGAGGATTTAACGTTTTGTTCTACGACATAAAATGCATCAATAAATACCCCACTTTTGAAGCCTTTATGTGTCTTCAAGCAGCAGTGGGTAGAAACGGAGAAAATATGATTAAAAAAAAGTTTGTTTTTTTTATATAAAACGGTCACTATATCCTGAAAGTAATATGGAGGAAAACAACCAATCAGAGCCGAGCTGGAGCGTTGGCGTCTCTGAGCAGCTGTCAATCACTCTCAAACTCCAATCAAATGGTCAAACTAGGCAGAGCTGATCAAATATGAATCAATATTCTGTAACTGTAATGCCTATTTCTCTCCTCAAATGTTTTCAGAAACATCTTGTAGTGTACTGTTTAGCTGTAAAATGAGAAAGTTTGTGACCCAGCCGGCAGCCATGTTGAGATCTGTTGAGGAAATACCAAGCACGGCAGACCAGCCGGAGCACAGCCAATAGGAACGCTCTCTCTCTGAAATTACCTGTGATTGGTCAAAGTCTACCGTCACGGGCTAGATTTTTTAAAGCCTGAAAACAGAGCCATGAGGAGGAGCAGAAGTCTAGTTTTCTCTTAGAATACTTGAATTACAATATGCTGAAAGGTTATTATGGAATTTTTGCCCAATGATGCCAAAAACATTCTGCCTACTGAAGCTTTAAAAAAGGCGGTTGCTAACAAGTGGCTAAACGAGACTACTAAACGTGCGACCGTGGTGTTGTTTGTTTATAGCCTAACGTTAGCTTTTTACTTCTGGCGATTGCATTCACACTTCAAAAATCATAAAAATGGTGTTCATTTGTGGAACTTAGCTTGCTTAACAACACGTGTAAGTATCATAAACATGAGTTTATTTTCTGCGATAATCCAAAAAGCCAATGGAATAATCCCATTGGCTTTTTTGTTCGAGGGAACCAGGGTGATACTAACTTCCTGGTTGGCCCCAAGGAGGGTGGAAACAAGGCCTATTGAAGGAGGCTGGGACACGGGCGGACACGGGTCTTGGGCTATGGGGTATGACACATGCGCAGTGTAACTCAAGCTGCGGTCGTGCGTTGTGATTGGCTCAATTTTGGCGAGTGCAGACCAGATTTTACTGCGCATCTATTATACGGCTTTGTTGAATACTTGATTCTGATTGGTCAATCACGGCGTTCTACGGTCTGTTATTTCTTTATAACAGATCGTTGCTATGTATAACAGACCGTTGTTATGGGCGCAGTTCTGATGTCGGACTCTGGCGGACCATTTTTGTGTCAAATTGTTGCTTTCTTAAGTAAGTAGCCGTGTTATAAGCGGGATAATGTACAGCTAGCGGGTCATTGTTGTGAAAGAATCCCCTTCAGGGCGATGAGAGACCCCTTACGCTTTGTGTGCAGCATCGCCCTGTCGGGGTTTCTTTCACAACAATGACCGGCTCGCTGTACATTATCCCTTATGTGTTGTACCCCAAAGATATGACACGCTGATGGCGCGTGACCCGGCCTCTTTCACTAGGCGTTGGGTGGAAAGAGGAGATGTCATGTGTCATCAACACGTCATATCTTTGGGGTACAACACATGCGCAGTAAAATCTGGTCATCTATGTATTATACCCCAAGACCCGTGTCCCAGCCTCTTTCAATAGGCCTTGGCTGACCCACAAAAATACGTCATCCCTGCAGCACTCTATACTGTTTGCATAGGCTGCCTAAACTGAGGTTATCACACTAACTGAGACTCTAAATCTTTATGAATGTCTCCAAACATATCCTCTGGTTTTCTCTAAAAATGTTTCTTGTAGTAGCCATTATCAATCACGGACTTATACTTCTACGGCTTCATAGTGGAGACAAAATGTCTCAGTCTCAAGTTTCAGGAAATAATATTGTTTCACTCGTCTGTCAATTACCAGAATAAGATCTCTGCCAAGATAAAGTCAACAAGGATTCCTCAGTGACAGATCACACCTCAGTGTTTCCTTTAATAGCCTCACAATGTAACAGATAATATAGTGTTTTTATCACATAGCATTTATTTTTTTACATTTTAACATCGTTCCCCATCAAATTATTACCGGACATAATCATCTTCCTGTTTCCTCACTCCAACCTGTTGCCACATGTGTGTTTATCTGAAGCTTTTATGCAATTCCTCCTCTCTCACCTCTTTCCACCGAACAATCAGGAGCACTGATGTCAGCCAGTGAGGTTTGTAACATCTCACTGACAAATGATTTCTATCGAACTCACCTCACCCGCAGCGCAGCCTCTCCCAGTCAGCATGAGTAATGTGACTTCAGAGTTCACATCACATTTATCTGATAAAGACGCTGCCAAATACCAACCTTGCCTGAATAAACACTACGCACTGTGTTCCCACATGAGGTTATTTCTCTATTTTCTACTTTGCATCGTAGGATTTAGGAAATAGGATTTAGGATATCATTATGGTTTAATTCCCCCGGTAGGTAAAAAACCTCAAAGGAAAAGGAGAGGTTGTCTGTACGCTGACATTTCAAGTTTCCAAGATTTTAACTGATGCAATGTTTCCACCTACAAACTCTTCGTCAGCAAATATCCATACAAAGAAAAGTAGGTCATACAGTATAAACACAGACAAACAATTACCTGCAGCTTCACCTACAATTAGGAGATAACACGTTACAAGATAACACCATAAATATACTGAAGAAAGAACTCTGACCCAATTGGTACAAACCATGTCATACTAGCTTGTTTTGAAGGAGGTTAAATAACTCTCAAAACTTGCACTACATTTTGGCGAGGAAAAGCTGTCATGGCCATTTTCAAAGGGGTCCCTTGACCTCTGACCTCCAGATATGTGAATGAAAATGGGTTCTATGGGTACCCACGAGTCTCCCCTTTACAGACATGCCCACTTTATGATAATCACATGCAGTTTGTGGCAAGTCATAGTCAAGTCAGCACACTGACACACTGACCGCTGTTGTTGACTGTTGGGCTGCCATGTTATGATTTGAGCATATTTTTTATGCTAAATGCAGTACCTGTGAGGGTTTCTGGACAATATCTGACATTGTTTTGTGTTGTTAATTGATTTCCAATAATAAATATATACACATATTTGCATAAAGCAGCATATTTGTCCACTCCTTGACAAATCTCCCTTTAAGGTACATTTTGAACAAATAAAAAATGTGTGATTAATATGCGATTAACAAATCATGCCCTAATATATATATACATATTACGGCTGTCACGATATCAGATTTTCGCCACACGATTATTGTGTCCAAAAGAATTCACTTTAACGATATTATTGCAAAATCAATAGAAAATTTGAAAAGAAAAAAAAAATAATGCATTTAGTTAAATTTTAGTTAAATTTTGTTTATTGTGCGTTTCGTCTCTTTTTTTGGCAAATTAATTACACTCAAAATGTGAGTGTAGGGCCGGTGGAGAGAGAGTCTGTAACCATAACTGCATATATAAAACAATTTAACAGGCGCTGGATTATTTACAAGATATTAACATATGTGTATTATGTTTGATGTGCACACTTTCTGTGCTTTGAAATGTCCACTTGTTACTCTCCTGTGCCATCTTGTGGAGGTGAATGGAAAACACACAATGATCATTCAGCTGAGAGGTCAGTAAAGGCCACACCGGTGTTTCCAGTCATATCTGGCTGATTAGACCTCTGCTCAGGTTGAAGGTAGGAGGAGCTATAATGAGACTTTATTAGGTCACTAATTCTTCATCTACTACGACGGAGTATTAGGGCCACATTGAGAGAAAAAAAAAATCTGAGATTTCGAGAATAAAGTCATAATATTACGAGAAAGGAGTCGTAATTTAATGAGAATAAAGTCATACTATTTCAAGAAAAAAAAGTGGTAATATTACAAGAATAAAATAATTTCCTCCTCCACAAAAGAGGCAGTTGTGAAACCTAAACTAAAGTATAACTTCACAAGATGCTCCACGTTCCTCATTTTTACACAGGCGGCACACTGCTCTATTTTTATATTATTTTATTTTATTTTATTTTATTATTTCCCCTCTAAAATAACACGTAAAATTACTAATTTATAATATTATGACTTTATTCTCATAATATTACGACTCTTTTCTTGTAAACCTATGACATAATTCTTGTAATATTATGACTTTAATTCTCAAAATCTCAGATTTCTTTTTTTCCTCAATGTGGCCCTAATACGAGAGGGTGTAAATTTAACTAGTGTTTAAAGGTGCAGCCCTGCTATTGACTGTCGGGCCCGGCCACATATCGGCCTACCCGCCCACACAATCCTGAGAAGAGGTCTAATCAACCAGATTAACTGAAAACACCTGTGTGGGTGTTCAGAGGCTCAACCTCAGTGACGACGAGTGATCCATAAATCAACGATCATGAAACAGAATGAATGAAATTCAGGTGTTGCAGCAGCACAAAGACAGAAATACAGATAAATAGAGAAAAAGTATGGAATAAATAAGATAAAATAAGTAAAAATAAGAACTATACAAGAACAATTAAAGTCGAAATTACGAGGCAAGCCCTACACACACACAGTACCCACAACCAGTGTCGCACCTTAATACTGTCCGTTCCATTACTCATACTGCCTATTTAGTATGCCAGAAAAAGATTTAGTATGTCCCAATATATAGTATGTCAAATGCAGTGTGCCAAAAATACCATTTTGCATTTTGCATTTTGCAGGATGCAAGCCAGCATGATGTTCTGGGTATTCTGACCCTGAATGTGCAGCGGCTATATGAGCAAGAGGGTCAAAGTTCAAGGCGTAATGTTATGAAGAAGTAGTACATCCCAACTGTATGCATACTGCATGCAACAATGCATACTTTGTAAGGGCAGCTGCAGTACGTACTACAAGTAAAAATGTGACATAATTGTGAGCTCAGTAGCAGCAAAGTATAGTAGTGTGTATTAGTGTAGTATGATGGAGATGGATGAGATATAATATTACATCTATTATACATCTTGATGTCAAAAATATTCTCGTGTATCACTGCAAAATCACATGCAAGATTAACTTCATGCAATAAAACTAATTTATTTAAATAGTTTTGTGTTTTAACATGTACATGGAGTAATATTGTGCTTTAGTTGTATTTCTATATTGTGGCAGCAGAGGGCAGCAGACTCTTCTCAATTCAAGTCAACTCTCAATTAACTGAATCTTCTCATTTTTTGTAGAACCTGCTGATGTTGAATGTGAGGATGTTTTCGCACTACACACCATGTGTTTCAAATATTTGAAGTTTGTTCTCAACCACACAGCACACTATCTCCCAAAAGAAAAACCTAGAAAATGATCATAAACATCAAATCAAACCATCCAGGAACCGAACAGTAATCATCATAATGTATTTTGTTGTTGCAGGTTTGGTTTATCTTGTGGTATCATACCAGTGACATACTTTACTACATCGGGCGGATTTTCATGAATTTACATAACTCATCCCTCATGGGATTATTCAGACACATTAACCAACAACAAAACAGACAAACATTCATGTTAGACCACCGTCATCTAACAGCACAATACACCAACATTAAATTAAACATCATCCAGACGTAATCATCACACACGTGAACCTCCCACAAAATAATGCTCCAGCAGGATACATCCCACGATGAAAATACAACAGATAAACAGTGACAGATATACAATCACAGCTCCCCTGAGCACAAGACACTTACACAAATCTAATCATGACAACAAAAAGGCATAAGAAAGATATTCAGCAAATACAAAAACATTATCAAAAAGATATTCAACAAGGCAAAAGTGAGCATGGCTCACATCCCCTCCGCTCACTGCTTGACCGCTACTAAAGTAGAGCCAACGGTTTTGCCCTTTTTGGAACTAATGATTAATTGATAAGTTGTCATATATTTTGATAATTGATTAATCGGTTTGAGTACTGTCTTAAGAAAATAAGGTAAAAATTCTCAGAATCACAGTTTTTGGCCAAAATTTCAAAACATTTTGGGCACCCTGGACTTCTAATCCCAAAAGGCACAACTACACCACACTGTCAACCATCAGACCAAATCTGAGGTTCCGAAGATAAATAGTTTCCCAGTTTTGCTCCGGAAATGAAATTGTAACGGACGGAAGGACGGAAGGATGGAAGTACGGAAGGATGGAAGGATGGAAGTACGGAAGGACGGAAGGATGGAAGTACGGAAGGACGGAAGGACGGAAGGATGGAAGGATGGAAGGATGGAAGGACAGAAGGACGGACATGCGGAGTGCTATATCACCCTGACTACGTTGTCGCGAGGGTATAATTAAGGCTCCAGTCTCATACCTGTCAAATCTAAACCAGGAACATGACATTTTTTGAATAATATTTGTCGTAAATCATGATACATCATTATACCACATCTTAACTGTGCACAAATTGACCTCTGACTTTTAGTCAAATTATATTCAACATATTTTTCCACATTTGTTCCACATCTTTCTTAAATAAACAATAAAGTTCTCAATTTGTTTTTTTGCCAGATTTCTTCTGGTCTTCTGGTGTTTTTCCTCATATGTTTATGCATGAAATCCCGCAGTGTTTATGCCCTTTTCAACCCCAAACCATGACCTCGGTCATCAAAAACAAGGACCAGAGATGTAGGTTGGATGATCCTTCATGTGTCGATATACACTGTGGGGTGTAAACCATGAATTAAAGGATCATCAAGACAAAGGGGGTCGTCTTTTAACGCAGGCGAAAGCAGGACGAATGTTTTCACGGATTCAGCATCTAAAAACAAAACCATCAATGCTTGAAAAATGTTTGGTAATGCCCCGCGGTGACTCCATAGTTTTAACGCTCCTTGACTCGGTTGGTAAACAACATCCAGCGTTGGACCTGGTGACCCCCCCCCACCACCAACTCCTTGGTTTCATCATTCCAACACGTCCCGTTCCAGATAACTTTGAAGTCAAAGACAAAAAAGAGGAAAATGTATCCCCGGGGTGTTTGGAATTCATCTGAGGAAACCACAAAAACAACACTTCATCAGGGGCGCACCATGCAGAATGGTGATCAGCAATATATGGGGGAAATTCAAATGAGAAGCATTGTGTGAGGGAGATTTGTCTCGTCCGCGGCCCCCTTCCTCCTTTTTATACCATCCTCTCATGAGTGACTTTGATGTGGACAAGATGATTGAAAAACAAAGCGGCGTGGCTCGATTTAATCCCAGTGGAGAATAGGTTAGTGGGATGAGTGGGTGGGACGCGGGGTAACGTGGGGGGGGAGAATGCAGTTTCATAAGAGAGGACACAAGAAAATCACATTTCAGTCAGTGTATCAATCTGCCATGTAGAGAGGAGGAAGGAGGGAGGGAGAGGAGGAGATACAGAGCGGGGTAAAGTGAGCGGGGTGTGAGAAAAGGAGCTCCAGTTGATCGCTCTTTAGAAAAGGCCCCCCACTCTCCTGCTGGGTGCTGCTCAGCTCTTGTCCTCCTGGTACAATGCTGGTGGTGGAGGGGCTGCCCCCCACCACCACCCCCAGAACCCCCACCCCGTGTGCCCCCCAACTGCCCTCCATGTGCTGGAGCTACGCTGACAGCCTGGACCCCAGACCCCAGCATATGGAGGCCAGACCCAGAGGGCCTGCTCTCCAATGTGCTCCACAGCTGGGGCTCTGCTGGAGTGGGCAGCGGAGCTTCATGCAACCACATGTTCGCTTCACCCACGACGTTAAACCTCCTGATTGGTGTAGACAAGCTGAAAATTGGCAGACTTATGAGGTCAGATCCAATAATTTTTGAAAAGAAAAACACATTTTTCTCACTTACTTCTAGAAATATCAGGCCATGCAGATAGTGTTTGAGATTTCCTCTGAGACCCACAAAAGACCTGTTTTTGTCTTTTTTTTAGGGGGGTACAGGGGGTCTTTAGGGGAGATAGCAGGTCAGCAGTAGATGTCACATAGAAGTGGTGTATATCATCTGAAAGCTGGGAACCTGAAGATTAATTTGAGATGCACTGTGTGTCAAGTTGTTCCAGTCATAAATCAGAAATAAACATGAATTCATTAATAAATTATTTATATAAAATTTATTGTAAAAGTGTATAAGAGTTTCGAACATTATGAAGTATATGATGGTCATCCCCATGCTCTATTATGTCTCACAAGTTGTTGCAACAATTTTTGGGTTGATACCATTTGTTACACAGATTCGGTGCTAAATTTAACCATTTTTTTCCACTCGAGAATTGATAAAAAAATGATCAATAATCTCTCCAAAATACCACATTAAGACACCAAGACCTTGAGGAACACCGTAGAAAAAGACATACTGTGATTTGGAATCAAAAACTTTTGACATTTTAAGATTTCTGCAAGAAATGCATTCTTCGGCGATTGGATGGCGAGCACTTCTGTTGTGTAAACTGCTCAGAAACCCCCTCATTGTCAATCTACCTAGGAAAGCCATCCATCCTCTGAATGCTCTAGGTCTCTAGTTTGTGGCTGTAAAGTTTCATGAGGCTGTGATTATCCTAGAGGTCACCACAGGTCATTTTATACAGGGAGGTCAAATTTAAAAAAAAAAAATGGTACACTACAATGAAATGTCTCCTATGGGGACTAACATCATCACACATGAATACAGTTGAGCTCATTGGATCCACAAGAGTCTCAGCTTTACAGTGATACACAATTTATGTAATTCAAAGACTGTTCAGGGGCCCCATAATGCAGAAATACTCAAACACACCATTTTAGAATAGGAGAAACTGTTCAATGACATAAAAAAAAAATAACCGGTGGCTTGTTTTGAGCACTTTTTTTCGTAAATTTATGACTTTATTCTCAAAATCTCCGATTTTTTTTTCCTCAATGTGGCCCTATAATACTCCGTC
>CAKALU010069269.1:0-15902 GCA_916700995.1 Hozukius guyotensis | reverse complement strand
CGTGTGCCCCCCAACTGCCCTCCATGTGCTGGAGCTCCGCTGACAGCCTGGACCCCAGACCCCAGCATATGGAGGCCAGACCCAGAGGGCCTGCTCTCCAATGTGCTCCACAGCTGGGGCTCTGCTGGAGTGGGCAGCGGAGCTTCATGCAACCACATGTTCGCTTCACCCACGACGTTAAACCTCCTGATTGGTGTAGACAAGCTGAAAATTGGCAGACTTATGAGGTCAGATCACCTAATTTGTGAAAAGAAAAACACATTTTTCTCACTTTCTTCTAGAAATATCAGGCCATGCAGATAGTGTTTGAGATTTCTGCCACTTCCACAAAAATGTTTGGTTACTTTAACCCTCTGAGAGCCACAAAAGACCCATTTTTGTCTTTTTTTTAGGGGGGTATAGGGGGTCTTTAGGGGAGATAGCAGGTCAGCAGTAGATGTCACATAGAAGTAGTGTACATCATCTGAAAGCTGGGAACCTGAAGATTAATTTGAAATGCACTGTGTTTCAAGTTGTTCCAGTCATAAATCAGAAATAAACATTAATTAATTGATAAATTATTTATTTAAAATTTACTATAAAAGTGTATAAGAGTTTCGAACATTATGAAGTATATGATGGTCATCCCAATGCGCTATTATGTCTCACAAGTCGTTGCAGCAATTTTTGGGCAGATACCATTTTTTACCACTCGAGAATTGATAAAAAATGATCAATAATCCCTCCAAAATACTACATTAAGACACCAAGACCTTGAGGAACACCGTAGAAAAAGCCATGCTGTGATCTGGAATCAAAAACTTTTGACATTTTAAGATTTCTGCAAGAAATGCATTTTTCGGCGATTGGATGGTGAGCGCTTCTGTTGTGTAAACTGCTCAGAAACCCCCTAGGACAGCCATCCATCCTCTGAATGCTCTAGGTCTCTAGTTTGTGGCTGTAAAGTTTCACGAGTCTGTGATTATCCTAGAGGTCACCACAGGTCATTTTATACAGGGAGGTCAAGTTTCAACAAAAAAAAAAATGGTCTCACTACAATGAAATGTCTCCTATGGGGACTAACATCATCACACATGAATACAGTTGGGCTCATTGGATCCACAAGAGTCTCAGCTTTACAGTGATACCCAATTTATGTAATTCAAAGACTGTTCAGGGACCCCAGTATGCAGAAATACTCAAACACACCATTTTAGAATAGGAGAAACCGTTCAATGACATAAAAAAAAAATAACCGTGGGCTTGTTTTGAGCACTTCTTTTCGTAAACTTATGACTTTATTCTCAAAATCTCAGATTTGTTTTTCCTCAATGTGGCGCTATGATACTCCGTCGTACTAACAGGAGCTGAAAGCGTGGCACATAGACAAACCACGTGTGGCAATGACCCGACGGAGACTGGCTGTTGGAGCAGGGTTTAAGGACTGAAGAGGAGCTCGCTTGATTGGTGGGCAGGTGTGCTGATTGCAGGTGACCGGCAGGAATGTTGATTGCAGATTGTGGCCAGGTGAGTTGTGAGAAAGAGAGAGGAGGACAAGAAGGGGGAAGGAAACTCGCTAACAATCAGACAAAACCAAAACACACCAAAGGACACTGGCTTTCATGTCACCATCACTGACGCAACCACTGAGGACCAACCAGTAAACTGAGCTCCAGTAACTCTCTTATTTACACATTTACACATTTACACATTTACAAATCATCTAGACCTCATGAATCAAACTGTGAACCGAGAACACTTCTCTGTCGGTTTGCAGCGAGAGCTTTAATTTCCGGCCAGTCCACAACCCCTCGATTCTGAACATGAACTAATGTTGACTCATGGCAGGAATATGTGGCCATTCTGATGCTAATGGCCGCTTTAACCACCTACTTAACCACATAACCCTCGCTCTCTATACAGCTCCACTCAACCTGATCCCAGACTGTGTGTGTGAGTGTGTGTGTGTGTGTGTGTGTGTGTGTGTGAGAGAGAGAGAGAGAGAGCGAGAGAGAAAGAGAGCAGAGATAAAAAAGGGAAAAGTGACAAGATGTGGGAGGAAGCACTTGTTAACTTTTGCTGGGTCGCTATTCAGAATAAAGCTACAGTACAATAATGCAGTGTTTCATGTTGATTAAGGCGAGCTAAAGCCACTTTAGTTCATTGTTCTGCATCTTAAAGGTACAGTGCAGACTTGCCAACCTTGAGACCTTTAAAAAAAAGGGAGGATTTCAATGACAAAAGCGGAGGGATCTGGGGGTCCTCCCACCGCAAAATTAGAGTTTCAGAGACTTTGTTTCCGGCATTCTGGTGACTTTCAAAGAGTGAAAATAACAAAATAATAAGTACACTGCAACAGCATTCTTATGTTAAACTTTTGATTTGTCCTTTAACTCCCAGGAAAGAAAACTGAATAATTCGCCCCTCTGGTGTGAACTTGGCGTGTGAATCTCTGGTATAGACTAATATTCATCTGTTTTTATTTATTTTTGCTCCTGCTTGAGTATTTACACTCCTTCTCTCCTCACTCACTGAAGCTCCTTTCAGTCACAACGTGACAACGCCACCACTGCGCTCTGAAACTCGTTTTTTCCAACGACTTGCTTCGCGCCACGACGGCTTTTTGCTGCATCGAGCAAAGTCCAACTTTGGGCGCTACACAATGTGGCAAGCGCAGCTTAAACATGAGCTCAAACTGCGCTGTATCGCGAACATAGACTGCACTCTTCCGCCGAGAAACAGACAGTTGGTGTAGCTCTATTGTCGTCCGGGTGGAAACAGTAGGGATTATACACAGGAAAAAAAGTGTGATAGATCGGGAGAAATACTGGTGAATTGTGAACCCGGGAGGAAACCGGGAGAGGGCGATGAAAAACGGGAGTCTCCCAAAAAAAGAAAATCGGGAGAGTTGGCAAGTAAGGTACAGTGTGTAAGGTTTGGCGGCATCTAGTGGTGTGGTTGCAGATTGCAACCAACCGAGTACCCCTCCGCTCACTTCTCCCTTTCCAAGACTACGGTAACGTAAGCAACCGAGTGCAAAACCGTGGTAGCGCTGTTGGCCTCGCTCATTAACACTACTTTAGGAGCAACGGAAGTCAGACGGCGGCTGGCGGTACCTCGATTTAGCCCTCTGCGGCTCACGTTACTGCAGTTTCACAAGTGTGTCGGAGAACTACGATGGCCTTCAGGTAACATAAAAACGTGAAAGGCTCTCTCTAGAGCCAGTGTTTGGTTTGTCCGTTCTGGCCAACACATTCTCTCTCCCAACTCGTCAACTTGGTCAGTGACGCACGGTGTACCCCTCTCGTGTTACTTTTGGATGAAGGGCTCATTCTAAGCTAACGAAAACACAACAATTCATAGTTTCAGGTGATTATAAACCAATGAAAACATAGTTATGAATACTATATTCCATTTCTGCTAATGGATTCCCTGATATGTTACACCCTGGCCCTTTAAATCTTTGTTTTTGTCACACAGGATGGTGGTGATTTGTGGTCGTTACCTGTCTGGGTGGCTTTGGCCGTCAGGCTTGTGTTGGTGGAGACAAGGGTCACCAGTTAGCAATATATGACCCTTTAATACCACGCGGATGCTTGCTGCTTGGTCTGGCATGGCACAATACAGTGCCGGAGCAAGGACAGGTGGTCATTAAAACTGCTGTAATCCCCTCCATGAATAGCTCATGGGCAAGAAGACAGAGAGAGAAGGAGGGAGAGATAGGGAGAGGAAGACAAAGAGAGAGAGAGAGAGAGAGAGAGACAGACAGGGAGAGGGAGAGGTGAGGGCGGGGAGCGTTTGATGCTCGGACCGCGGGGCTCTTTAGCGCAGTCTGCGGGCCGTGCTTCAGAGCGGATGTGTTAACAGTTTCAGGCTCAATGGAGGGAGAAATCCCCACAAAGGGAGGTGTACAAATATTGTGGGAAATCCGTCCGCTCTTTAATATTTCATGAAGGCCCACAATCTATTCATGGGACTCCATTCCTTTGGAGGGGCCCACATTCAGGCTCACTCCGCAGGCTCAATGGGCAGCCCTTAATTGAGTGCCCGCTCATTCTTCATCTCCCTGGCAGATTGTTCCCCATGAAAGACCCTGCCTCTTCATCCTCCTCTTCTTCTTCCCTGAGAGTGGCCAAAGAAAAGGGGGCATGCCTTGCTGGTGGTGCATGTGGGAGGGTGAAATAAGTAAAAGGGGTGGGGGGATGGGGGGTGGGGGGGGGGTAGTTGTGGATCAAATATGATAATAGGGCAAGAGGGGATGGTAGTGCACAGAGAGGTGGGGGTATAGGGGGCTAATCCTCAGGGTGGGTGACGGAGAGAGAGAGCGAGAGGAGGGGGCTGCATTCCCTTAGATGGCAGGAGAGTGTGTGTGTCAGGGAAAGGTTGTGTGTGTGTGTGTGTGTGTGTGTGTGTGTGTGTGTGTGGTGGGCAGGTCCAGGTTAATGCTGCTTGGCACGAAAAGTGCAAGTTGGTGTCAACTTTCTTGTAATTTTTTTGCCTCTATTAGTTAAAAAGATTGGGAGAGATTGGACGCAAGAGAGAAAGGAAATGTCAGGGTTGGCTCACAATCTTCTCCTAAAGTTTCTTATTGGGGGGAAACCAGTCAGGATCAAAGATCAGTGGTGAACACACACGTTTTCATCTTGCATGTTCTGTTAGGTTAGATTAACAACGACCGCCCACTTAGACACATGGCTGTTTGGTGTGACGGAGTATTAGGGCCACATTGAGGGAAAAAAAAACATCTGAGATTTCGAGAATAAAGTCATGATATGACGAGAAAAAAAGTCATTATTTAATGAGAATAAAGTCATACTATTTCAAGAAAAACAAGTCGTAACTTTACGAGAAAAAAAGAGGTAGTTTCCCATCAGGTCCGTGTGGATCTTTCTTCAGAATAAACGCAGTTTCTTGCACAATCTTTTCAAGGTTCTGATACTGATGATAATGTGGTGCTGATGTGCCAAAAGATGAAGTATTTGGTTATTTGTGAAACCTAAACTAAAGTATAACTTCACAAGATGCTCCACGTTCCTCATTTTCACACAGCTGCTCTATTTCCCCTCTAAAATAACACGTAAAAGTATTACTTTATAATATTATGACTTTATTCTTAGAATACTACGACTTTTTTCTCTTAAACCTATGACTTTAAAGGGCCGTTCACATGGCACGTTTTTTTACGCTCCCAAATCCATTGTTGTCAATGTAGATGCGCCGAAGGTATGCTCAAAAATGAGAGCGATGTCGTTCCAAGCGCCTATTTTTCAGGGTGTGATGGCTTCTCCCCGAGATAAAAACAGTTATGGTACGTGTCCACAGGGGCGTTTTTTATCATGAGGGATCGCCTCGCTCTCCAGTGTTGGACGCTTGATGGGCTGCCACTAGACACAAGGCACCTGATTGGACGAACACTTTCCCTCGTGGGCTGCTGCTCCCAGCTTTTAAATAGGAAACAACATGGCGGCTCGTTGGAAACTTTCTTCTCTTATTTCAGACTTAGTCGCCAGTGATTTGCATAAAGTAGCCTAGACCTCAACTTTATGCAAATGAGGAGCGGGCGACGTGACGGTCCGTCTCTCGAATCGTGCCGCCACGCTACCAGAATGCATTGCACGGCTGCTTACATAGACAACGAATGGGAAGCGTGGAAAGGACGGAGGCTGTGGAGACGTACATTCAAACTTTTGAAACGCAGTTACTGTGAGGGAGGACTAAATGGATATCTTGGCCTCTGCTGCTTCAATTTTGACCATTCTTTTAAAAATCTGTCTTCTGTGAGTCCCTCGACGATATGGAAGTGTAATACTAAATCTCTGAAGTAACCCTTTAAGTGGTTACTTGTGCTCACCCTAAATTCAGTGCTGATTTAATCTGGCAGATATCTCAAACCTTCAAGTAGTGGAGCTGTCAGCATCACATTCTCTTCATTTTGACGTCTCATCGCTCCAAAAGCATCCAACTGTCTTGGCTTTACCTTCAGTCATGATGACAACGAAAGCAAGTTCACCCAGAAGTTATTCACCAAATCACAGCCAGAACATCTGATTTATTGCTTTTGATCTTCTTTTGAGAGTCAGACGGCCTCTGGTGTGGATGAAGATCTTGCAGATTAATGTTAAGACTCCATCATAAATGTACACCTCATGCCTGCACTGAGCGCTTCATCCGGCCTAAGGCCGCCTCGGCGTCCTGGCTCAAGGTGGACGGCCAGCTGGGAGCGTGACCTGGGGGCTCCGGGTTCCTGTGGGCCTCCAGCTGCAGCCCGGGCTCCTGATCCCTGATTAAAGGTCATCCTGCTCCTTCTAAGGGCCTGTAAGACCCTGGGAGCCTGGCTCGCTCCCACTGACTCCCCTCCACCCCTCCAATGTGTGTCCAACAGGCTTATGCTAGCTCACGAGGGACGGAGAAGACCTGCAGAGAGGAGCCCAAGAGAGAGGAAAATCCTCTACATCCACACACACACTGAAGACACAAGCAAATATACACACACACACACACACACACAAACATGCATAATTTATCCCTGTGGTACCACGCCTGGTATCCAGCCCCAGCTACCCCCCTGGTGGTGTGTGGCAGAGCCATGCTAAATGGATTCTGCAGAGGAAGAGATTTAAAGCTTTCATAGCGCTCAGTGTGTTCCAGGCGGCCGCATCTCAGCGCTTTGATGGATTGTTCTCAGGTTCATTTCTGGATTTACAGAGAGATTTTGTGGAGTGGGGACCTGGCTGAGATTCAACGCTGCCAGGGTTTTACCAGGATTTGTGTGAACACAGGATTCAATTTTGTTTTAAAAGTGAACGTCCTGTATGTAATCTTTAAAGGGTCCAGCAGCCACACTTTAAGGCTGCTTTCCTTCGTCCCTGGGCAACACGTTCTCATCTCAACTCGTCAAACACTGACGCTTTGTCAGACCCCTCAGCGTCTCTTTTGGGTCGCATGTAAACAAGGGGTGTCAAAGTTAACGTGATAACGCATTAAGGCAATTTTTAGATTGTAGCGGGCTCAGTTTTAAAGCTAGAATGAAGATACTGGCATCAAATTAATCTAGAACACCCAAAGAATCCATCGGTACCAACCATGTCATACTAGCTTGTAGCAAAGGAGGCTAAATAACGCTCCAAACTTACGCTACATTTTGGCGAGGAAAAACTGTCATGGCCATTTTCAAAGGGGTCCCTTGACCTCTGACCTCCAGATATGTGAATGTAAATGGGTTCTATGGGTACCCACGAGTCTCCCCTTTACAGACATGCCCACTTTATGATAATCACATGCAGTTTGGGGCAAGTCATAGTCAAGTCAGCACACTGACACACTGACAGCTGTTGTTGCCTGTTGGGCTGCAGTTTGCCATGTTACGATTTGAGGATATATGTTTTATGCTAAATGCAGTACCTGTGAGGGTTTCTAGACAATATCTGTCATTGTTTTGTGTTGTTAATTGATTTACAATAATAAATATATACATACATTTGCATAAAGCAGCATATTTGTCCCGTTCCCATGTTGATAAGAGGATTAAATACTTTACAAATCACACACAAATGTGTGATTCATTTAAGATTAATTTTGATTAATGCTTAGGTTGCTTAGGTTTGGGCAACAAAACCGCTTAGTTAAGTTTAGGAAAAACAACATAGTCGGGCTTAAAATTACTACGTTTGTCCAGTGAAAATGTGACTTGACGTTGTGAACACGGGACACGAACAATCAGCTGATTGCAAAGTGGAAATGAAACATAACACCCGGGACATGAACCTGGATGAAAGCCTTGTGTTTGTTGGACCCATCCACCTGCAAGCCACCCTTCAAAACACAGGGAGAAACAGATCATTTTCAGGTGAACGATATAACAAAACGTATAATACTGTGAACTCAGCACTGAAGTGTGGAACTCCCCGCCGTGCAAGAGCCTGGAAAAAAGAAAGGCTGGATCTTGTAATATGATTGTACTTTGCTTGTTAACCTAACAAGTGCAGATGATTAAATCCACTGACATAATCCCTGGCGGGCCCACGGGCTCAGGAGGAAGTGGTTCAGGAACGGTCTAATCCAGCCATCTCCGGATATGTGGGACACTCTCACCGCGCCGCTCCACTGGGCCTTTGTGTCAGCAGGTATTAACGCCACAAGTGCCGCCTGAGACTGAGATGGGCACATGATTAGGAGGAGAGCAGCGGCTCGGCTGAAAGCTCTGGGAGGGGGGGGGGGGTCAGCGGCGGCGGTGGCTTTTATTCATCAACTTTGCACAACTTCTATTTTCTGCATCTCAGAATATTTACTTCTTATTTCACTAGCTGATTTTATTCAAGTTGCCTCTGCACAACACTATGAATACTCAACCTTCTCATTAATTGTGTTAAAAAGCTTGACCTGCCCCCCCCCCCTCCTCGGTCTATAAATTAATTCTGCTAAGTGGCAGCACCCAAGCCCCCAAATTATTTATACTTTTACTATTGGTCAGGGTGTCACTTAGATAAACACAGCGGAGGTTCATCTCATCGGAGCCACAAAAAGCCAGAGTGTGCCGCTACCAATGGCTCTGCTGAACTTTGACCCCGGCGGGTCACGGAGAGCATTTGTCCCTCGGTAATTGGACAGAAGGGCCCTTTCGCTCTTCATTTAACCTTTTGGGGTCCAAATCTTTCTTCCCCGACTATTATAAAGCCCCTGGTCCTGACCCAGTGTTTTCAGACCTATCTTTCCACCCCCCATCACAGGCTCTTTGAAAGCTGGAGAAAAGCTGGAGTGTGCTTGCCCTGTCAGAGACAATGGCAGAGTTAGTGACCCCTGACCCCGCAGGCTGAGGCCTTTTCTTCCCGGATCAGGCGCTGCCTTTCGCTACGGTAGGTTATTGCTCCACAGCTTGGCAACAGAAAGAGGGTAAACACTTGTTAAAGATTCTTCTCCAGGGACCCAGCTCTCTTTTCTCTCTCCGTCACCCCGGCTTATATATATATATATTCTTTTTCTCTCTTTCGGGGGTTTCTGTTTAAGGATGGACAGAAGTTAAGACAGGTTCCCTTGTTTGGAATTCAGGCAGCAGCTTCATAATCCATCATTCTGACAGCTCTTTGTCACCCGTCCAAAAGGGGGGACCGGAGTCACAGTTGCTCTGAGCGTGGAGGAAAATACACTAGCTAAAGTAATGTAAATGGTTTAGACATGCATCTGCTTGTGTTTAGAAGCATTCGGACGTTTCTTGAAAAATAAGCTTTTTTGGAATAAAAGCTTTTGTAAAAGTGTGTCTGTGGTAGACTTGACATACATATAAAAGTGTGTACATGAACAGGCTATTACTAGTTAGTTAGTTAGGACAGTGGTTCTCAAACTTTTTCATATCAAGGACCCTTAAACTGACACAAATTAGACCCCCATCTGATAAGATTTTTAGTTTTTAGATGTTTTATAACAGAAAGTGTATGAGACCAATGACCAAAGTAACCATTGTGGTACTTATGGATGGAACTATAGTGGAAATAAATGATTCCCCTTTTACTGGAACCCCCTCAAGGACCCCCGGGGGTCCCCGGACCCCACTTTGAAAACCACTGAGTTAGGAACTTTATTGTTTAAATATAACAGTGTTAAAGCTGCACTGGGCAGTATATTTTTGGCATCATTGGGCAAAAATCCCATAATAACCTTTCAGCATATTGTAATTCAAGTGTTCTGAGAGACTTCTGCTCCTCCTCATGGCTCTGTTTTCAGGCTTTAAAAAATCGAATCTTAAACTTTGACCAATCACAGGTCATTTTATTGAGAGAGAGAGCGTTTTGCGGAGGCAGCTGTCAATCACTCGCGAACTCCGACCAAACGGTCAAACTAGGCAGCGCTGATCAAATATGAATCAATATTCTGTTACTGTAATGCCTATTTCTCTCCTCAAATGTTTTCAGAAACATCTTGTAGTGCACTGTTTAGCTGTAAAATGAGAACGTTTGCTCTGGCTGGTGGGCGGTGCTTTGTATTTCCTCAACTGATCTCAACATGGTCACAAACTTTCTCATTTTACAGCTAAACAGTACGCTACAAGATGTTTCTGAAAACATCTGAGGAGAGAAATAAGCATTACAGTAATAATAACAGAATATTGATTCATATTTGATCAGCGCTGCCTAGTTTGACCGTTTGATCGGAGTTCGCGAGTGATTGACAGCTGCTCAGAGACGGCAAGACTCCAGATCAGCTCTTACTGCTTGTTTTCCTCCGGTCTGTGAAATCTTGCAGATGCCGTTAGGAGCACCGGAGGACACAGAAGTACTTGATTTTTTTTTTTTCAGATTACCTGTCTCATGCACTACTGTCAGGATATAGTAACCGTTTTATAGAAATATTTTTTTTAATCATATTTGCTCCATTTCTACCGACTGCTGCTTTAATCACACGTTTCTTAAGTATATCTTGATCAAAAGATTAAGTACAAGTAGACCTATAAGCCAAGTATACTTAGACTTTTCTGTATACTTGCCAGTATGAGCCAAGTAGCCAAGTAGAATCGCTGCACTGGTTAACGTTATGGGAACTTTATCGTTAAAACATCACAGTGTTAACTTGTAATTTAACGTGAAATTTAAAAGTGAATAGCAACAATAAAGAATAACTTTCCACAAAGGTTTTATTGGATGTGGTGGTGAGCTTCTCTTCAATAAGCTTGTTATGTCACGTGCATGCATGGGGTTAATTCCACTCCCAGTTTTTCAGACTCTAAATCCAACAAAATTAGGATTTCACTACACCCAGAAGTACTTCCTTTCCTTAATCTCTTGAGTGCTGCCCTCCCTGAATCCTTGTGTATCACCGCGGTGTTACCAGGGAGACCCTCCCTAACCCCGCAGGCAGCGGTCACCGAGAGACGGAGAGACGGCGGACCTCGTCGTGTGTCCAGATGCTGAGCATGCGGCCGCAGCGAGAGGAGCATCCTGTGAGGCAGTCCGCAAACCATATGGGCTGAAAGGGAGGACTCCTCTGGAGCTGCTGGCCTTCTCCTCGGGGACAGAAGCCCATTGTCCCGGCCCTGCCCCTCCACGCCACTTAATGGTGCAGAACAGCGCTGTACAGTATTGTAAGCTGCTCTCTGCTCCTTTCGCCCTGTCGGGTCCCTCAATAGCAGCTCCCTCTCCCTCTCTCTCCCTCTCACTCCCTCTCACTCAGTGGGTGTTTTAGTGCCCTCTTCTTTCATCCCTTTCTTCAGCCGCCTCCTCCCTCTGCTACTTTTGCTGGGTTGCTCAATGTTCGCTTGAGTGATGGTCTAATTGTCAAGGAACAATTAAGCCATCTGATTTCTCCCCTTCTCCTCTTGTCATGTGCGCTTTGTTTTAGAAAGGGGCCGCCTGAGTACAGGAAAGGGCTGGAGGTCACCTCAATATCTGTCTGGGCGTCAATGCAAAGCCCCTCGACATGTGGTCCTCAATTACACACAGCTTCCCACATGGAAAATATGACACATAACCCTTCTTGATATCAACAATGATCTTACAACTCGCGTTCTGACCAACAACCTTGTGGAGAGTCCGAGCTCCCAAGAACCAGAGGAAAAGTGATTTATTGGCTCTTGTCTAATAATCAATCCACTTTAAGGCCTCCCTCCTTGTAGGCCCAATAAATCTGTCCCTCCTTCTGTAGACACCAAGAGTTATGTCCCCGTTTAATAGACAGGTGAACCAAACAGCTGGAGGACAGCTTTGCCCAAGATGGGATGTCTGCACACTTTTACCCCCGCCGCTCCCATTGTTAGTGTAATGTCACATCTGTGACCCTGTCTGCTCCCTTCTCCCCGTTCGCTCTTTCATCCCCTTCTCTGCTCATAGCTTCCGCTCCATTTCATACTGTCTGGGTTCCTCCCTATACACTGTGGAGACGACCGTAGTGCTGCAATAAGACGACCGGACCCTCGTGTCAAATCCTGTTTTAATTTGATCGTCCTCCGCAGACGTGCAGCAGCTACTTCACACACTGAGTAAGTCAAGTAAAGTCAAGTCAAACTTTATTTATATAGCACGTTGACCAAAGTGCTGAACATATCCATAATAAAAATGAATACAAAGCAAACAACAATAAGAGCAGAGTAAAAAACAGTAAACATAATGTGCACATAACAGCAGTGAAAGAGTAGCAGCACAACAGAAAATAAGATTAATCAAACGCCAGCGAGAAGAGGAGAGTCTTCAGCAGCGACTTAAATGATTCTGTGGTTTGAGCTGTTTTAATATAAAGAGGTAAGCTGTTCCAGAGATTAGGGGCGGCCTCCGCAAACCTGACCAACGGTTTAATATGTTCGATGCCCTCTATGCGTAACAAAGAATCATTAGCACCGTGATACTCACTAAAGTGTCTAGCCATGGGGTAGTCACGATTCCTGAGACAGGAAAGGGACCAGGAGGCTTTTTGGATCCATCGACTGGATGCCTTAAAGTACCCTGGTCTTAATGAGGATAAAGACTTTACATGCTTTCTGTGAATAAGACATATTTTATATATATATTTGTCTTCTTTCCGCATAGGCTCCCATGTTTGTTTTGCAGCCTCCGTTGAAAAGTAGGACTAGTTTCATTGATGATGGACATAAATTACTTGTTTCTGTGTTATTTCTTTGTGATATTTTGTGATACTATGGTGATCATGTGATTGCCTCCCATTTGGTTGTTGATACCATACACAGTAGGTGAGGCCACATCCGCTTAGTCTGTTTGTTTTTAAGCCCTGACAAAGACAGTGGTCGAAACATGTTGGCATTTTAATGATTTAGCCACTGTAATAAAGGCTCTTTAATATATTTTCTTTTAGTATTTTGGAGTACCAGGATTGCCTTCCTGTCTATCCTGATTTTTTTTCCCCGTTTTCTAAGAGCACCCGACACGTTTTGTCTAACGGCTGAATACACAGACCAACCAGTTATCTCTCTTTCCGTAAATATACTGTACAAGTTTTATGTTTTGTCTAAAAGTGTTCTGCGTGGAAAGGTATGTTTCTTTAGAGGGGAAAAAAGAGTGAAATGGAGAAAAAAAAACTTTTTGGGGATTGCTCTTTATGTATTTACCTCTATAATAGTCATTGTGGAAGGGAGGTTACATCTCCTGATCGCCTCCTGATTAGGTCATGTTTTCATTGTTTCCACTTTTCTGTTATTATTTCCTATTTCATTTCAGTATACTCACCTTGTTTCAGAAATTTTCACTTCCTGCCCTTTTGTGTTTCCCGCCTGTGTGATTGTCGGCCGCCTCCCCGATTAGTTTCACCTGCCTCATCAATATCGCCTGCCCCTGATCACCCTGCCAGCCCTGTGTATGTACATATTTAGTCCTTGTGTCTCTTTGTGGTTCTAGTTTCTCAGTGAATATCTCTCGTGTTTCTGTATTTTTGGCTCAGCGATTTTGATGCCTTTTTTTATCTGAACATCCGTGTACCAGACCTATTTGTGGATACATGTAGATTACTCCTGCAGATGCAGAACTGCTGACCTTTGGATCAGTTAATTTCTTCAACTGGTAGGCAACCACAACTTTCCTCAGTTATTGATTAATGACACTGAACTTTCACTGCAAACCCACATGTCGGATCCACAAGTCCTTCCATCAGCTGGTGTAGTTTGTCAAAAATATCACTGGGTGGGGCACCCCGGTAGCTCACCTGGTGCCCCGTGTACCAAGGCTGAGTCCTTACCCCAGCGGCTGGGGGTTTCGAATCCAACCCGTGTTGCCAGATCTCTCACGAGAGAAACAAGCAACCAGGTCCATAGAAACAACCCAAAAGAAGCAACTCTCCCCCCAAAAAAGCCCAAAACAAGCGACCTTACCTACCACAATATGAGAGAGAGAGAGGCAGCCACTTGATCACTTCATGAATTTATTTTTGGATTGCATGCATTTCATTGAATATTGCATCAATTTTTTAGCTTGTAGCATTTTTCATGCAACAGGACAAACTAGACTAAACTAGGAGAGAGACAGGAGCCCAAATAAGCAGCTACACTTTAGAAACAAGCCCAAAAAAACGCAACCCTTGACTACCAATATCTATAAGCGACTTTTCAGGAAAACAAGCCCAAAGTCGCTTATCATCAGCGGACTTGGCAACTCTGAATCCAACCCGTGGTACATTGCTGCATGTCGTCCCCTCTCTCTCTCCCCCTTTCATGACTATCACTATCAAATAGAGACAAAAAAGCACCCCAAAAAAATATCACTGAGTCTGTAGCTACTCAATCTTAAAGTTTCCCTTGGTTGGAGCATGTTATTGTTTTAATGGTCAGTACGTAGATAAGTTTCATTACAGCGTCCTAAATCATGCAGACTTTACTGATGTATTATGGGAGACAATTTCACTTTATGCAGAACAGTTATTACAAACAAAATCTAATGCAGTTGAATATCGAGATGAAAACCTAGATTACGGTATTGTGCACACTTGTAGAAAGTTGAAATGAGCCTATTTGTGTCTCTGTGGACTCAGTGCCTTGCTCAGGAGCACTTGGCAGGGTAAAGTTAATGTAATATTCCTTCTGATAATCCACAGTTGGTTTTGTTTAAGATGAAACAGCTCTTCTTTGCTCCTTATTTTGCATCTATATGCAGCATTTCACTGTAAAAATAACTCAAACTGAAAAACCTGTGTTGCTTGATGGCTGAGAATACCCGTTGTTTTTTTTTTTAAATGGTTCCAGCTCGTGGTTAATGATCAGCCTGTGAGGGCTCGCTGTGTGACAGCAGCGCAGGGCACTGTGGTGCTAATGAGAGGAGAGGACGGCCAGGCCTCCCCTACCACACATACAGCCCTTTGTCTCTGCCTCTGCCCCCCATCATTAGCTTAATGTGGCCCTCTCCCTCAACTAAAAAAAGGGCCACTGCCAGTTTGGCAATGGGTTCACAGATGCAAATCCCTGCCCAGTGCTAATGGAGGTAAATGAAAATTAATTGATTCTCATTCAAAGGCCTTTTCAGTCGCCTGTTCTCCCTCCGTGTTTTCTTAATATGCAGCCCCTTGCCCCCTCCACCTCAACGATTCAAACATATTGCCATCGCTATGCAGAGTGGACGACACAAAGGCGAGCCGGGGAGCGCATCGTCCTGACGCCTAGGTATGTATGAGATGTGTACCTTTGCTCTTTGACCCCAGACCACAGCCTGGGTGTGGCTGCATGTTAAACAGTTAAAAGGCATTTCTTTTTGCTCACCTGTAAAGGGATAGTGATGAACTCTCATGCAACTATTTACCGCAGCCGAAATAGATATAGTACTGCATGCAATCCCAGCACTGTCAGAGTTATTTCATCAACTGAATGCTGCTTTTTGCACATTCATAGGGTCAAGTTTGATTAAGCCATCCAAGAGTTTGATTAAGCCAAGGCTCTGACATTTCATTTCGTTACTGATTTATTCACCAAAAACAACTTTTACTGACATTTGGGAATTGGCTATAATGCTAATTTCAGACACTTTCATCATGCAGTATATCATACATATAACTGACTCGTAGCAGCAGAAACAGATTAAATTCTCCGAATCAGTCTAACAGGTTGAACCGGGCTTCACATCAGAGGCTTATAGAAGACGTGAAACACCTGCGTTCACGTAACCAAGGTCTAAAAATAAGTTGCTGGATCCCTGAGCGAGACGTCAGAGTTATTTGGGCTTCAAATGTTAACAGAAAGCCTGCGCTTCAAACCAGAGGCGTGGGGTTTGAAAGAAGTGACCATTTAGGCAAGAATGGTCTAATTAAAGGTGCTCCCTCCCCCGTTCCATTGCATTCACTTCACAACAAGTGGTTGCCAGTTCTTTAAGGTTGTGAGGACTATGGCTGTTGGTAGTTCTTGTTGGTTTAATTATAATTTTATGGGTTATTGTGGTTCGGACGATTACGCTAAGACAGCTAATATGTGCCAACGTCAGTGGCTGCCTCGGTAAATATTCACGTATTCT
>CAKALU010069266.1:140163-151123 GCA_916700995.1 Hozukius guyotensis | reverse complement strand
ATAAATAAAAAAAGATAAGCACTCAGCTCTGATTTTGTCATCAGCCTTTTAAAACTACGACCACAGTGCAAGTGTTTGTCTTTGCGCCTCCTTCTGTTTCTCTCCACCTCCTCCTCCTTTTCTGTCTCTGTGTACTGTATGACATTGCACGGGTGGGGCCTCCCTGTTCTCTTGATGTGCCAAAGGGCAGGGCTCCGCTCCACGGCCCAGAATGGAAACAATGTGGAGGAACAGACAGGCCTTGTGCTGCTCTGTCCTGCTTTCACCTCCAGTGAGTCTCGACATGTTGTCAATGTTTTCTTTTAAAACTCCCCTCCAGCAAGTAAACAACGATTAATGGCAAATACATACATACCTTTTATTTGAAAATAATAAAAAGTGCAACTAAGGACTTCAGTTCTCAAAAAATATAATAAACCAACTTCTATTCAAGTTAAATGAACAGTGGTCTAACCACCTGTTTCTGTAGCAAGCAAGAGGTAGAGCAATAATATTTAACAGAAAATAAAATGCAACCAACTTCTCTTCAGGTCGAATAAACAGTGGTTTAACCTAGCCATTGCACGCGCACACAATGGCTAACATGGCGCACCTGTGGCACATTTGAGCACGGAGTGGGATCAGAAAGAAGCATTATTATGTCCATCTCTGGACAGCTTCAAAAGACTTCTCAAAACCCACCTCTTCACCAAGGCCTACGCCCTCTAGCTACTGCTATGTTCCATTGTTGTGTTTATATATGTCTTTGTTAAGCGTCCTTGGGTTTCTTGAAAGGCGCTATATAAATCCAAGTTATTATTATTATTATTATTATTATTATTATTATTATAGGAGGGGGTGCATTAGAGGCTGTGACAATCATGACTTATCACATTCACTACTTTCTCCCCCTTTAATCCCGGGCTATCCCCCTCATGACGCACTGACAGTTTGGGAGTCCTGTAGAGAGTTTCCCTTGTCTGGGACTGCGTACACTATTTTTCAACTTTAGTTTTGAACCATCTCTATCACATCATGTTGCTCGTCACAGCCACAAACTGTTATGATTAAAATGTGGAGCTCAGAGGACATTTTGTCCAGGATGGAGACACCGGGTGAAAGACTGACAGGAACGGACAGTCCTGATGGAGTTATAAGTGAAGCGAAATGCCTGTTGATGCGCAGAAGGAACTGTGTAGAAGAATTAATCAATACGACACGTTTGATGTGAACATAAGCACGGAGGGTTCTGTGGTTCAAAATTACACTATATGTAACGAGTGGATCCGCCGTGTCCGTGCGTTATTGTGGCTTGACGGCGTGCAACATCCCTCTAGTTACAGTTGTAGATGTTTCTACAGTAGCCCAGAACGGACAAACCAAACTCTGTTAACGTTCCCTTCTTGGGCAGGAGTTGATAACAGTATTCGTTCCCGTTGCCGTCGCTCTCTCTCTCTTGCTTGACATTCGCGTTTTTGCTTCGGCCACCGTAGCTCTCCAACACACTTGGCACACGGGGAGAGGATTCAGTCGGTTGAAATCTCCTCACCTCACCGCTAGATACCGCCAGATCCTACAAACTGGACCTTTAAGGGTGCTTTCACAAGCCAACATTTACTCTGTTTTAATCAAACTGTGGTGCGGTTTGTTTGGCCAGTTGTGAACGCAGTAATCGTATTCCGGTTCGGACCAAAACAATCAGTCTGAGACCGCTTGCGAGAGGTGGTCCCGGACCGTTTCCAAGCGAACCTAAACGCAGATAAATAACGATGGTTAACACGAGTGGGAGAGGACTGACCTGGCCTTCTGCAGAAGTATGATGTTTGCTTGACATCTGGGCCGGAGAGAACACACAGGATATGCTAAATAAAGTCCACAAAAATAGTGACGTTTATAAAGGTAATGTTTTTGATAATTTGATAATGTGATAATTTGGTCCGCTTTAATTTGTGCACTGTGAAACAGAACCAGAATAAATAGAAAAAAAGTATCAATTATACTGATTAGGACTAGCCAAAAAACGCCCTTAGCCTCTGATTCCTGCATGTCTCGTGTCTGTTGTTGTGTTTTGGTATGTTTTTTTAGATGATGTTGTCTGTCCCCGTTTGTTTTTGCACATGAAAACTTTAAATTTTGCTGCCCATCTTGACCAGGACTCCCTGGCAGAGGATATATTGTATCTCAATGGGACCTTTCTGGTTGAATAAAGGATAAATAAAGACAAATTGTTCCCCCATAGTTAAAAAGGTGTGTAATTCCTACAATCTTGACTTAATTTGGATGTAAACATCCTCAAACACTCTCAATCATTTTAATAGAAATCCATTGTGCTGGATTAGATTCAAAACCTTTTTTACAACAATAAATTTCCTCTTTATGCACTCGGAGCTTGAGCAACTCGTCTTTGCCTCTCCACTCCTTTCTATTGGGCTGCTTTGCATGTTGAGTAAAGTAATAACATGTAAAACTGCATTACTGGAGAACAGCAACTTGCTGATGAGTCGGGAAGAAGTCACATTAAACTTCACAAAAACGAATCAGTTGTCCACCTCTCTTGAAACTGTGTCCTCCAGGTAAACCTTTCTTTTAAGGTTCAGCAGTTCTACAGAAAGTCAACCAACACTCGGACTGTTGGGTTCTGGCTCTAAGAGGGGAAAACAATGCTGCCAAATATTCAGTTTCCATTCAAATATATTCAAACTATATTGTCCCTTGAGGGAAATTTAGATTGCCACAGGGTTTATAGTGAAAACACACAACACGTTGTTAAAGCACAGTTAATGATGGAGCAAAAAGTGCTTCAACAACACAATTTCTTTCTTCAACTGCGACCTCACCAACGTCAGCAGTTTGTCACGTCGATCGATGATATGTTTTGCTTGCCAACACTTCTTGGAAAGAATCCTGCTGTTATAAATAAATATGCTAATATGTTATACTGACAAGCTATATCGACAATTACGTTTTCAAAGCTTAACAATAAGATGTGTATTGTCTGGATAGCACAACAGCATCTTACTCTGCAGCCACAATCATTTCAGTTCCAGGAAAAAAACGAAGCCCAGTCAAATTAGAGATATTATAAGAGACTGTTTTGTGAGTTTTATATATAATATATTGCTCTATTATGCAGTCCTGCTGAGTTTAGTAATTGACAACATGAGTGCTGTTTTTTATACCATTTAATAGACAATATTGTGCATAAACTTATACCCAAATTAGGGTTAATCAATAACATATATAAGCCCACTCTAACCCTTTGAACTCAATAGAAATGGTCCGTCAGTGCCTACATTAGTATTTTTGCTTATTGTGATGTCATTTCTTTGAGTATCTTCAGATGCATCATAACCATAAAATATGTACAACCTGAATTAGAAGGTTATGTAAATCAATAAAACATAGTAATTGATAAGTATTGAAATTGTGTCATAATTTTCATTCAATTTTACTAAATAAACACAACACATATTGATCCAAAAATATTTCTGAATATAGAAACATGAACACAATATTTCTTAACATTCCATAAGTTATTTGAACTATGTAATTTTTTTTTGTTTTTGAGATATGCTCATCTCTGTGAGTAGAGGCGTTTTGATAGTTTCATCTACAATAGAGAAATATTTCCCCAGTGCCTACTTTGGTATTTTTGCGTTATTACGTTCCATACATAACATAATGACGTCATCATGAGCATACAACGTGATAATGCGTAAGACAGAAGCCTTGGCTTTCTGCTGCAAAAAGTATGAATGCTCTAGATATTAAAGTTTTTATTTTAGATTGATTTAAACAGGATCATGCATACGATTTCTCGCGGCCATCATGGGGCAAAACTCTGGCGCCTTGTCACCACGTGTTGCACCGCACGTAACGCAACATAATGACGTCATAACGAGCGTATAATGTAATGACGCGAAAGACAGAAGCCTTAGCTTTACGCTGCAAAAAGTATGAATGCTCTAGCTATTATGGTTTTTATTTTAGATATATTTAAACAAGATCATGCAAACAACGATTTCTCTCGATTTGTCCGTTTTTAAAAGGTTCAAAACGGTATGCAGGGAGTAGTTGCAGCTAACTACAGACTCACTATTGTCTGGTTGTATAGGTCTCCTGTTTTTGCACCTTTTCAATGCCTTCTGCAGTTTGAGGGGAAGCTGACTGAGCAGGTTTCCTGGTTGTTTCTGTTGTCGGAAGCTGAGGTTGTTTTTTAGCAGGCAGTAACAGGACATACATCTAAAATGATGACAAGGAATTCCTTTTTGTTTGTATTCATTATTAGAGAATTATTCATCCTCTCCACACCCCTCTCTCTCTCTCTCTCTCTCTTACACACACATGCATTGTATTGGAGGTGTGGCTGGACAGGAAGGGTTGAGTTTCCTAACAGCTGTCACATAGTAGTAGGACTGTGGGCTCGCTTTGACTCAGATAAACACACACACATGCGTTACTAAAAGGGGAAGCTCCTGTCCTGAACTGATCACCAACAGAGGGTGGGAGGTGCTGCTGTTTCCGGAAGTGTTTTCCCCGTTCTGTATTTCCATTTCAATTTGTTCTTTAAACAATATCCTCCAGTTGGCTCCGATTGCTTGTAAATACTGTATACACTGCTGTGCAGAAGTTTGGGCAGAAAGATAAAAGATCCCTCTGAGCATTTGACCACATTTAAACAGGAACAGCTTCCTGTTTCAGTGTCAAGGTCACAATAATGCAGCCTAGAACAAGCTGGAGTTAACAGCTGCAACGTGTTGCTTTAGCAAAGCTCTTCTTCAGACTTCACAATAAAACAGAAGGTTAGTTTAGGGTTAGCACTATTGGAACTAGGGCTGCACAATGTATCGTTTCAGTATCGCCATTGCGATGTGCGCATGTACAATAGTCACAAGTCGCAAATGAACTCAAACACGTCATGCTACAACTTTTTTGCTGCTTGATACAAAAAAAACTCCCACGTTCTCATTCTCCATGACTAAACCAGTGATACCCATTACAGTCCAGGTAGGCCCACCACAGTTTCATAATGAACCGAGAATATTTTTACACTTCCGCAACTGCCCGGGGGGGGTTCAACTCAGCTGGTCAGACACGGCTGCTCGTTGTGGGAGGATCCTCTCACACCCTGGCTGGACCTCGCTGGGCATATTTCCTCCGTGTGCACCGCGAACGGCTCTGGTAGGTCTGCTTGGAAAGGCCCGGGGGTGAAGGTGACTCGCGGCTCTGACCGTGAGCTTTACAGCACCCTTCCCCCGGACCTCGCTGCTTCCCGGGTCCATGCGCTCTCTCTAAGCAACATATATTGCAGAAAAAAAAAATATATATTGCAATGTCAGATCAGAGAATATCAGCTGAACACACTATGGACTGACAAATCACAGTTTAAACCTCTAGAAAAACAGACTAACTCAATATTTAGGGCCCAGTTGATCCGTTGTGGTTCAATAATCATCGAGGGTCACGGACGTTTTTCTGGACTGGAAAACTAATTCAACATCCAAGTTCTAGTATAACAGTATTCTCCCATCATGCAACACTTTGGGGACATCGACTAAATGGAAGTTTGAATCGTTTAATTCTTCTTCTTTTGGGGACAAAAATATTTCAAATTTAAATAACACATTTGGTGTCTCAATTATACTGTTTTTACATTAGCCATTATTGAAAAAACGAAGAACAATATCAATATAGTAGCTGATTACAAATGCTTTGAATGGTAGTGTATGTATACATATATAAAAAAAGAAAAACTGGACAAGAAAAAAGACAAAACCCCTGTTAGATCTCATAGCTTCATTAGCTCCGTTAGCTTGTATCATGCTAACTCATGCTAACTCGTAACTAGTAAGTAGCCAAATGTTCTTGTGCTTGAAGTTTGTTTCATCATCTCACCTATTTATTTTTTATGATGAAGTCATTTGTAGGCTAATGAACATCCTTCATCCCGTGTCTTGAATACATTTTTACCAAATTAATTTTGAGACATGTCAAGAGTCCGTCACTGAGAAGACTATCGGTGTCTAGAGGCCTCCACACTGCGTTTTAGCATTGTGAGCCATTGGGTCGGATTTTGAAGGAAATCGTCTGGAAGGGGGGAGCTGTCCCTGTCCCTGTCCTGCAAACAGAGATAAAAGCTTCCAGTTTCTCTGCTAAGAGCAAGTGGAAGAAATGAATGACCTTTAAAAACCTTTGTCCTTCTTCGCCCTGAAAATACGTAGTGCCATCGTTGCTCTAAAAGAGAGAATTTTTTTTTTTTTTTGAGGAAATGAATCACTTTCCTTGCTTTGTCATGTAGGCTATAGGGTGTTCTGCATCATGGAATAAGCTATAAGAGAACATAAATTCACGTTTCATCTCCCTCCCCTTCGTCTGTTATCTCTGTACCAGCTTTGTTTCCTCTTCTGCTCATATATTTGTTGTTTTCTTCCCAGTTTTGTCTCTAACGCTGAGTCATGTTGGGTGCTTCGTTAAGTGTTATTTCCTGTTTACATCATGTGAATCATTTGCTCTTTGGCCTGAGTTGAAATGCACTTCTTTCCTTTTATTCAGTGTCCATGTACTGTTTCAGTCTTGCCCTCTCTTTCTCTGTTGTGTGCCCTGAAACGGGAGAACATTGTTCTTCTGCAGCTGCCTGTTTTATAGGATCGATGAGTCATTCTTTCCTCCTTTTATTCCATGTTTCCCACTCCTCTGCTTCGTTTTGAGTTTGCAACAGATGCAGCTGGTGTAGCTGTGATTAGTGCAGGTAGAAGCACTCATACACAAAGTCTTTATTTATTTATTTACAGACTAAAGCCTTCCTGGAAACCTCTAGATAAATGCATTGTGTTTATGACCCTATTATTCACAAATGTGTATCTGCCTCAGGCCTGAGTGTTTCTGCAAAATCCTCCCAGTGTGTGGGTTATGTAACAGGTCTGTTTCAGTCGACTCCTGGTCCTCCACAACAGCTTTGATGCTGCTGTCAGACTGCATCCCACTGTGGCCTCATAGACTCCGTCCTCTCAGGTAGCTAGGTTTAGCTCGCTGTAGCAGTTACTGCAGCTTCACAGAGCTGCTAACATGGCTGTAGACTCTCAGTCTGAAGTCGGTGGGTGACCAAAACCAACTCTGGTTTGGGGTGATTTTAAAATAAATAAAAAAAATGCAAAAACCACAAAGCCAAATTGTAGTTGTCACTGGGGAGGCCAGGTGTCTTACAGTGTGTGTGCTGGTTTTTGGGCTTTTACAGGCTCTGGCATGGATAGGGAAGAAAAAGCAAGATACACACTGTGTGTTTATCTTTAATAATTAAGTTTTACACAGAAATATTCTGTTGTAATCTGTTTAAAAAGTACAAATGTTGGAAGATGTGGTCCCGTCTCCAGTCTGATCTCGCTGATAGCTGATAGGTACGTGGTGTGTTTATAGCGCTGGCTGTTAGGACACGGTGTCACTCTGTGGTCCAGTTCTCTGGCATCATGACGGTTGTTGTTGAATTACTCCTCGTTCAGCTTGACCTAACCTTACATTTAATTTTCGGTTAATGAAAGTGACGTTGTGTGACTCCCTTCATGCGGCGCATTCAGTGAGGCAGACGGCCACAGTAGTATTTTTGGAAGTTGTGAATTGATTCAGAATCTTAGAAGATAACCAGACCTGTATCAGAAATGTTGTTAAGCATATATTATTTATTGATATAAATGGGGTGGAACATGACATTATTATTATTATTATGTGTTTTTACATGCATTTTACCGCATTTATTTTGAGCTAGGTGTACCAAATAAACTGTCAACTGGTACGTCATCTCAATAAAGGAAAAGGATGCTACGTAGTGATCCCAGGGACAAATATACTATTTATTATTACACGGCATTGTTGAATACTCGATTCTGATTGGTCAATCACAGTGTTCTGCGGACCGTAGTTTCTGTATAACAGACCGTTGCTATGTATAACAGACCGTTGCTATGGGCGCAGCTCTGATGTCGGACTCTGGCGGACCGTTTTTGTGTCAAAATATTAGGATCCCCTTCAGGGCAGCATCGCCCTGAAGGGGATTCTTTCACAACAATGACCGGCTCGCTGTACATTATCCCTTACTTACTATTCATATTTTGTTTGGCAACTAACTACAGCTCTGACTTTTGACCTCCTTGCTTATCTGTACAATAGTCTGTACTCGTTAATCACCCTCTATGACAGCTGAATGTGTGAAATATACATTTATCCCACTGCTCTGTGAATTTTGAGGCAATTTGTCCTTTTAGAAATGTATTTTAGAAAGGGAAAGTCTGGGAATTTGAAGTTGGGAGACTCAACAAAAATACAGCATTTCTTTTCTAGGTCGATAACAGCATTAGCTGCAACTGGATTAAACAAAGATATATTTTAGTCCTTTAGTCTGTATTAATGGACACTGTAGATTGTAGTAATTGTGGCAGCACCTCAGAATACACATTTACCATGGAGTAAATCACAGGAAAAAAGATTTAAAATTGGTCATTGATGGGGGATTCTGCATGAATTTAAATCATGATTCTAACTCTTGCCTTTCTGTCTGTTATTCCAGGTCCATTATCCAGATGTGGAGAGAGTGGAGTGGCTGAATAAGGTACACACACACACTTTATCTCTGTCTCCTCTCGCCCACTGGTTGGCTCTACATCAGGCGCTGTTAGCCTGTTAGCTAGCAGAGGCACACAGGTAGGGTTTATAAATAGGATGTGAATCTGAAGCTCTGCTAGACCCTAACCCAGTGCTGCTCCCACCTCCCTGGAGAGAGACAGAGAGAGAGAGAGAGAGAGAGAAGTGGAAGAGCATCACTTACTGTAAATGTTCAGGTGGACTTCCAGTAAGAAGTTAATGGATGCCGCTGATGAACAGAAAAATGGCTTTTTAATATCCAAACCTGACACAGTGGTTGTCATGTTGTCTATTATGGATGTTTACAGGCACAGAGAAACTGATTTTAAGGGGCAATAAGACAGATTTATGCTCACAGATTTACCATCATTTATCCGTGTGGGGTTGATGGGTGATAACTCCGGCTGACTGGCGTTTTTATAAACTGCTCGCCAGCTGAAGATGAAGTGCAGGGAGCGACCACGAGGGCTTTAAAGACTGATTTTTTTACGGTATTTTTAAAAGTTTGAGGTTTTTGTGTTTATTTTGAATAATGCTCATTCAATTTATTTTTATATAGCGTCAAATCATAACAGAAGTTATCTCAAAATACTTTTCATATAGAGTAGGTCTAGACCGTACTCTAGGATTTAGAGACCCAATTAAAAACTCCCCTTTAACGGGTAGAAACCTTGGACAGAACCAGAATTAAATGACGTTTCCTCCAGGACCACAGAACCACAACAGACCACAAAAGTCTGACTGTCAGTATCCTTCAGATCTTTAGTCCATTTTTTCCAAACAGCTGAGAGGCCACACCCCGGACCGAGCATGTTGGGTGACGACCAGCTCTGAGAACATTCCTGCCTGTTCGCTCACACACACATATTCACGCCGTCGTCTCGTCTCGTCTCTTAGCCTGTAAAGATTCTTCAAAGCTTTTTTTTTTCTGGGTCACTGAGCAGCAGACGATCAGGAAGCGAGGAGAGAAAACGCGCTGAACTCAAAGCCCTCACAGCGCCAGGATGTGGCTTTGGCACATTAACAGATTAATGAATAATTTCCGTTATTGTTCTTCAAATTTTATTACTGTAATATTCTCCTTGCAAAAGATAATGTGGCAGTAGGTTTTACAGTGGTTAGTATTGCAGAAGTCTGTTTATGTGGACTCATTGACTACGTTCACATGCACAAAATATTCTGTTTTTTGCCCTTATTCTGAAAAAACATCCTACTAAGCTGTTTACATGGCTGATGAAAATGAATATTCCACTAATATTCCTGTTTACATGCAGTTGTGCATACTCCGATTAATGTAACCGGTGGCGAACACAACCTCCCTCTTTCATTCCTTCAACTATCTTCATGAAAAGGTCGGCATTGTAATATCCAAGTCTTTCATAATGTTTAACAGTAGGTGTGTTTCTCCTTCAGACCAGAAATCTGGGCTTTTCTTTTGGGCATTCATCTCTGCAAACTGTCGGCTAGTTGGTTTGTGTCCAACGCACAGAGCTGGCCGTAAACAGGCAAGAGGTCGTGTGTTGCAAACTGCCGTAAAAAATCCCAATTGAGATGCATATTGTGAATGTGCTGTATACATGTCCAAAGAATGCTCCTAAAACCTGAATAAAATGGACATATCCCACATGTCTTAATCGGAAAAGGCTTTGGAATAAAGCCAAACAGAATATGTTATGTTTACATGACCCGTAATCAAATTCACAATATTGTCATATTCTGAATGACAGTGGAATATTAGTGTGCATGTAAACGTAGTCGGTGTGTGAGTCTGGTCTCTGCACTGTTTCTCATTTGAACCACATTAATATACTGCAATATAAATCTCTAGTGGCTCCAAACAATGAGAAACCAGATCATTCCCACAAATAAAAAGGATGGAGTTGATTAAAAAGACCACCAGGCATGCAGTAAAAACAGCCCTCTCTAACGGCTGCAGCTAACAGTGTTACCAAGAATGTGGCATCTGACTGAGACGGGTCTTAGCTCCAGCCTGGTGTCGACCATGTGGGATTTGGACAGGATCCATTTGTCTAATTCTCTCTCTCTCTCTCTTTCTCTCTCTCTCTCTGTCTTCCTCAGACGGTGAAGCAGATGTGGCCGTTCATCTGCCAGTTTGTGGACAAGCTGTTCAGAGAGACCATCGAGCCGGCGGTGAAGGGCGCATCCCCTCATCTCAGCTCCTTCTGCTTCACCAAGATCGACATGGGCGACAAGGTGATGAGATAACAACACCCAGACCGTCATGATGATGCAGTATTTGATTTGTAAAGGAGTTTAAACTTAACATTTTCCACTCCACACCTCTTTTTCATAGACCCGTTTTGTCCTTTTTTTAGGGGGGGGGGGGGGG
>CAKALU010069266.1:118366-128712 GCA_916700995.1 Hozukius guyotensis | reverse complement strand
GGAGACTCGTGGGTACCCATAGAACCCATTTACATTCACAAATCTGGAGGTCAGAGGTCAAGGGACCCCTTTGAAAATGGCCATGCCAGTTTTTCCTCGCCAAGATTTAGTGTAACTTCGTAGTGTTATTTAACCTCCTTCACTACAAGCTAGTATAACATGGGTGGTAGCAATGGATTCCTTAGGTTTTCTAGTTACATATGATACCAGTATCTTCACTCTAGCTTTAAAACTGAGCCCGCTACAACCTAAAACTCACAAGTTGCGTTAATTTGTTAAAGAAATTTGTGGCGTTAAAACAAATTTGCGTTAACGCATTATTATGTCATTAACTTTGACAGCCCTAAAAAAAAAACAAAAAAAAAAAAAACATTGTAGTCTTTAATTTTAATGCAAAAATTCCTGGAAACCAGTAGATTCACAGGTACTGCATTTAGCATAAAAAATATGCTTAAATCATAACATGGCAAACTGCAGTCCAACAGGCAACAACAGCTGTCAGTGTGTCAGTGTGCTGACTTGACTATGACTTGCCTCAAACTGCATGTGATTATCATAAAGTGGGCATGTCTGTAAAGGGGAGACTCGTGGGTACCCATAGAACCCATTTTAATTCACACATCTGGAGGTCAGAGGTATTCTGAAATGTGCTATTCTGCATAATGACTACTTTTACTTTCAGTACTTTAAATATATTTTGATGCAAACACTTCTGCTTGTGCTTAAACCTGCAGCAGGCAGAATGTTTTTGGCATCATCGGGCAAAAATTCCATAATAACCTTCCAGCATATTGTAATGCAAGTGTTCTGAGAGAAAACTATAACTTTTTTAATCACATTTGCTCCATTTATACCCTCTGCTGCTTTAAGTCCAATTCTGAATGCAGAACTTATAACAGAGTATTTCTACACCCTATTGCTACTTTTACTTAAGTAAAATGTCTGAGTACTTCTTCCACCACTGAACGTGAATCTTGGGTTTGAATGCATATAACCTAATATAAGTATAATATTTTTTTAAAGAAGGGGAAAAACTCAAGCTTCTCTGTATATATGCAGAGACATTTGAGCAGTTTCGTGCGTCACTTCTCCTCGTTGCTCTTCATCTGCTTCGGCCGTAAAAACAGTTTGCAGCACTTGACATTTTAAGCCTCTTTTATAACCTTTTTAAACTTTACGATCACTCTTAATCCTTAACATACTCACACACACACACACACACACACACTCCTTCTCTCTCTGGCTCTTACTCGTATGCAGAATCGTCCACCTCACAATATCAATGGTATGTTTCAAAACACAAACACGCTGACATCATGTCATTCCACCTTAAGTCCACATATATGCTAACCTTGACAGCTGCCACGTGGCTCTCTCTCCTTTTATAGACCGTGGACTGGTGTTATTTTGAGCTGGGTGCCTTCCCAACACGAGGCTGGTGACTGTCTCATGAACTAGACCTTACAGTTTGTGATGATGATGATGATGATTGAACAGTGACTTGCAGTCAGTCTGTTCTGCTGCAGGAGCACTGCAGACTGGCTCACAGAATGAAACAGATCCTCAGTTCTGACTCATTTGTTTACTCTCTCAAAATCAAGTGGTCCTGATTATCAAGTCAAAGAGCTTCCCTGTCTCAGCCTGTCTCACTCAGACCCGGTAGTCGCTGCTTGCTCGCCCCACCTCAGCTCCACCCTATCTTGAAAATTAGGATTTTTTACCTTCATGCTCTGACAAAAAGATTAAGCAGTAAACCCTAAAACTCCAGTCTTCTTAAGGACAATATGTCCATGTTTTTCTACAGTCTTTGCTGCCGTTACTACTCCTTCTACTCCTACTACTATCACCATTATGTTTGATACTACAACTGCCATGCTGCTTCTCCTCCTACGACTATTGTTAGTACTGCTTTTACTGCTCCTACTATAATCACTGCTGCCTGTACTGTTACTACTGTTAGCACCATCTGTATGGCAGCAGCAGAAGCAGCAGTAACCACAATATTCAGAAGATATCAGGGTGTGTCAGGTATGTGTGCTGTGATTCAGCCTTGGTTTAATACTGCAGACGTTCCTGTCTGACATCATGATGAATATGCGACTTCCTCGTCATAATCCGGTTCCTCAGGTAACCCAGTTTTATACTGAAGTATATAAGCCTCAAAACTGGGTTAGAAAACCAGGTTAAGCTCCCATTCTGAATATGACAATCCTGAGTGTAGGGATTGTAAGGTTTCATGTGCAAACGCAGATTCGCTCATGATTTTTGCCGCAATGCCAACGAATATATGGTGGAGTGCAGCACCTCCATTAAGGGTTATCATTACATCATCATCTCCGTACTGTTCTGTGTGTACTGAGAGGCTCAGCCACGGGGGCCTGACAGGTCAATATTAACAGCTCATCTTGAATAATTGAAATAGTGAAAGCATTGTAGTGACCCCAATCACAAGTGATAATCTGTCTGCATCCTTTCTTTCTTTCTTTTCTTTTTTAGCCGTGCCAAGAGGTTAGGGAGTATGCAGTCATGTGCACTAACATCACACGTAGCCACACACACACACATTAGGACGGTAAAAAATGTTAAATATGGAGAACTAACAGATAATCCTTTCTCATCAATTCAAAAGCAAACCTGTGTATCCACTGCCGCATTTCTGTGACAAGTAGGGCTGTCAACGTTAACACGACATCATCACGTTAACGCAAATTAGTTTTAACACCAATTTCTGTAACGCATTAACGCAACTTGTGATTTTTAGGTTGTAGCGGCTCAGTTTTAAAGCTAGAGTGAAGATCCAGGCATCATATGAAACTATAAAACCTAAAGAATCCATCGGTACCAACTGAGTCATACTAGCTTGTCACTAAGGAGGTTAAGTAACGCTCCAAACTTACGCTACATTTTGGCGAGGCAAAACTGTCATGGCCATTTTCAAAGGGGTCCCTTGACCTCTGACCTCCAGATATGTGAATGTAAATGGGTTTCTATGGTTACCCACGAGTCTCCCCTTTACAGACATGCCCACTTTATGATAATCACATGCAGTTTGGGGCAAGTCATAGTCAAGTCAGCACACTGACACATTGACAGCTGTTGTAGCCTGTTGGGCTGCAGTTTGCCATGTTATGATTTTACGTATTTTTTATGCTTTTATTATTATAGTCGTATACATTATGTCTGTGTTTAAGTAAGAAGACATTTCAATGCACTGATAAGTTTATTGTTCAACCGTTAAATGCTCTGCTCAGTACATATCTTATATTACTATTAAACTATTACTTATATTATTATTATTATTATTATTATATATTATACTAATATTGACAGATCTTTGGGGGTTTTAACTCTCAAACATCAATACCTTAATTGTTTTATTTAGTTGTTTTATACTGTCGAGAATGCAAACCTCTTAAAGTGTGTTTTTTAACAAGCTTTTTCTTTCCTCAGTGATCCATCTGTTAAATTAATTTAAAGTAATATTAGGAGATCTTTTTTTACTACAGTTAATGCTCTGTTTTCTGTTTTCACTTGTTTTTCATTAGCTGTAGATTTCTTTGCATAATGTTGGGTTCTTTTTGTGCTGATGTAGAAACTGTTTTCACATTTTGTGTGTTATTTTTACTTCTCTCCTGATCTACTGTAACATCGAACAGATGTTTATTTGTTAATGTAATGTCATTTACAAAGTACCTTACCACACATACTTCCTGTTTTGTTCGAAGCCTAACCCAATCTGCCCGGCTCTATTGATTATCGGGTCGATTGAATTCGGGTCGGGCTCCTCAGCTCCTGCTGCCGCTGCTCTGCTGACTCATGACGGTGTCAGTTAGGAGCTGATAATGTGTAGAAGAAGAGCTCAGGCAGCAGTTTATTGTTCCATACCAAACCTTTTATTTCATATTTAATGTTTCTGGCGTAGTTGAGTTTATTATATGAAGGAAAAATGTAGAGATATAATTTTTTCCTCAAATCATGTTTAGGGTTGGGATGATTTGGGCTTTTGAATCAGATTAATTTAGTTAGTTAGTTCCAACATTCACATTATTAAATAGATTTGACTATTTTGATGCCAAATGTTGGTTTGGGGTTTAGCTCAACTGATTGTCTCCTTAAAAACTGATCTGTGGTGGGAACAAAAGTCATGTGTGCTTTTCAGTAGATCATGTTTTCCCTTTTAAACCCTTCTTTTATTATCTCTTTTATTTAAACTCTTTTATTAAAATCTAAATCATATTTCTTCTCTCCCTCTCAGTTGCTGGACATCAATTGGACGGGACTCACAAACATGCTGGACATTCCCGGTGTCAAGTAAGTACAGTAACTGCATGTAATGTGTTGTGACTAAAGCCCCTCTGCCACTGTACGAACAACCCACCAGCATCTGGCTTTTGTCTGTAGTGGGAAAGGTTACAATCAGCATTCATTCCCGGAAAACAAATGACTCTGCAGTAGTCACAGTTATTTATTGGCTCCAGCTTGGATCATACCTTGCTTGGCAGAGAGAATAGCGGGATCACATATCACACAAAAATCCATCTTTGAAGGCTTCAAGTAATGCATTTGTGTCAGTCAGTGTCTTACTGACAACAATGGCGGCTCCTGAAGAGGTTAGCGTAGATGCTGTAGCATCAGTTCTATCAGAACTGGAGAGTATTTATTCATTGAAAGAAGAGCAAAGAACGGCACTGAAGGCTTTTCTTGATGGAAAAGATGTTGTTGCTCTTCTCCCGACTGGCTTCGGCAAGAGTTTAATTGACATATGATTCATCCAATCACTGTCAAGTAATTTTTGAAAGTGCCTGCCCTTTTCCAAACAGTTTCCAATGACGGCTTCTCAGATGGTTCTGTGTAATCAGTGGGCGACCTCCGGGTCTGTAAAGTGATGTCAATGCTGAAGTACCTTAAACCTGCATTCTTTCTACCAGCCAGCAGGGGGCGACTCCTCTGGTTGTATAGAAGTCTGATTGTATAGAAGTCAATGAGAAAATGAGCCTACTTCTCACTTGATTTATTACCTCAGTAAACATTGTAAACATGAGTTTATGGTTTCAATCACTAGTTTCAAGTCTTGTTCAATACAGCATGATGTTCATTTAGTAAATTATGGTCCCATTTAGAGTCAAATAGACCATGAAGCAGGGGATGCTTTAGGGCGTGGCTACCTTGTGATTGACAGGTCGCTACCACGGCATTATCCGGTCTGGGAGTTGTCCGTGTTTTTGTCTTGGAACTTTAACGCTTTCACAGTGTGTTTTCGGTTCATGGAAGTTAATTATAACCTTTTTGGTCGCCTGAAAATGTCTTATTCAGCGTTTATTTGTACTTAGCTCCACCCTTTAGTGTCACATCTGGTTGCAAAAAAACAAGATGGCGACGGCCAAAATGCCGAACTCAAGGCTTCAAAACATCAGTCCACAAACTGATGGGTGACGTCACGGTGATTACGTCCACTTCTTATATGCAGTCTATGTGTGTAACAAACCATCTGGCACATCAGGTTAGCTCTGATCGGCAGTGATGGAAACATGACATCCGGGTGGACTCGCTAATTTCGCACCTGTTCCGCTGCTTTCTTTTTTCATCTCAGCCACAAATTCCGTCCGTCTCCGTCCAAGCAGCGCGCAAACATTGTTCCAAATTAGTCGGCACTGAGTTTGAAAGAGAGACCGAATAATTAACAGATAACCACCATAACATTTTTACTGTTTACTAACCCTGTTTTCTGGCACGTTTGTGTTGTTGAACGTGACACACACATCCGTCCTTTACCTATTTTATCCGGTCTCATGACAGTGTGTGGGGGTGTTAGTGTGTCAGTGGGTCATTTGTTGGTCTGTGCATCCTTTGATGTTAATTAGAATGTATCAGTTTACTTTGCTGTTAAGAGCTGAGCCGCCACATCCTGAACACACACACACTATTTTGTCTCCATGTGGTTGTGCTCTCATACACTGTGTACATCCTATGTTTGGATCTCAGTGTGCTATAAGCAGTACATATAATACACAAACACACACACACACACACACACACACACACACACACACACACACACAAGTTTAAGGGTTGCTGTTACCATATAAAGAGCAGCACATTTTAGATCAGTTATTATTTTGGATCAGTATTCGGCTGTAATACATTTAAAAGTTTATTTCCACGTCACATTGTGGGAATATTTCAACCTCATATTAGACTGGATGAAAATATTATTATGGTTTAAGTGAACTCTACTTTCCAATGCAAACTGCTGGGCACATTATGAGGGCACTGAAATGAGTTCAGAGCTCAGATGAATTCAAATTTCTCATTCAAATGATGTACTGTACAGTGAGACTGTCAGCGCCAACAGAGTATAGCATTCAGCATGAAACATGTTTTATAGTTTCTATCTCGTTTGATATAATAATCAACACATAAACAGCTTTTTATATGACATTCTTCTTAAACCACAAGTATTTAACCAAAACATTTGAGCAGCGTTTTCTAACTTGTGTTTTCCATTTAACAAGTTTTGTCTGTTGAGTTCAAAATGTTAAAGGTGCTCTGTGGAGTTTTCTTGTAAACAAACTATACCTATGTTTGCATTCGGTGTTACTCAACTTGGTATCTAACAAATGCGAGTGATATATTTCCTTCCTCATAAAACAATTTTTCTCAAAAGTTTGAAACCTGTATTGTTTATATCCATTTTTACTAGCAAGAAATCTTCTTATCTATAGTCTCCAGCCTTTGCCAAAGCATTGCTGCGTTTCCTGGCACATTACTGCCTCCTGTCGATCAGTGGGATAGTGTGACACCATTGGAAGGAATGTGTATCGCGTCGTTCGTGTGCACGTACACAAGACAAACAAAACTGCTCCTAGACGTCAAAAACTCCACAAGTTACCTTTAATAGAGCCACATACTGTATAGCACAGAGAGTGAGGCTTGCTGCCAATGGGTCCTAGCGGCCCAAAATGCATCTCCCCATAGACTGCCATTAAAAAGGGACATCTGTAAAACTGTGGACCAGAAACCTTGAACTGCACATTATCTAATTCTCTTTATACATCCATGCTTCAGCTTTTTAGAACTGACTGGTTCTTTTTCCGTTTATTCCAAAATATTTAGCCCAAATATAAAACCTAAGTCTGTGCAGCAGGTACTTGAATGCACATTTGCACATATTTGACTTGAGCATGAATATACTGAGTAGAAATGCCAGAAATGCAACAAAAATCTTACATATTGCAAAAAAAGAGTTTGCACATCGAAAAAGAGACGTTGTCGTACGTTGTCGTACTTGCTTCGTCCCCTACTGGAGACAAAACACTGTTGCTGCAACTCAACATTTCAGAGGGCTGTTTCACAAAAGCAGAATGAATAAATTCAGGATAAGAGAGGAAGCGAGGCTTAACCTAGTCTAGTCGGTTCATCCTGTCTTATTACACGGCGTTGTTGAATACTCAATTCTGATTGGTTAATCACGGCGTTCTGCGGTCTGTTATAAACTGTATTTGCTTAATAGTACAGTAGTTGATGGAAATACACACTGATTTACATTTGGTTTGTTGTTTAAATTCAAGTATTTTGCTTAATTAACACTTGTGCAAAATGTTACTAAAGAGTCTTTAAAGCAGCAAACTGAAATGCTTTTATAAACCTGTTGTGGCTTGAATTACTGTTTTATTTCAGCAGGTGATAGAGAAAAGCTATAATTTAGTCCTTGTCGGGAAATATCACATATGATTACTCTGAACCATTAACAGCAGGAACTAAACTAAAAAGCGAGCACTCAGAGCTCTTTGGAGCGTGTAGAAGCAGAAGCAGAAGCAGAAGCACATCCTTCCAGTTCAGTATAATGACAAAATGAAGCCGGTGCTTTGAAGAGATGTTCCCAGAGGACACGCAGCCAGTCTATCAGGCTCTCAGGCTCTGCTGCTCAAACCATTACATTAACCACCGGATCACAGGGTGGATTATGACCTTTAGTTTTCCCCGCTAAGTGTCGGTATTTATAGTAACGTGATTATGAAAGTAGACCCGCTGCAGACAGAGATGTGATGTTGGGCGGATTAGAAAGAAGCATTTCCAGACAGAACTTCTTTTAGTTCTGCATCACCGTCGAGGAAGACACAGCAACAACAACAAGCTTTAGATTTAACAGAAAAATACACACTGACGTACACACGTCAAGTTGACTGCATGGTGGGATTTTTAGCAAAAAGCACTGTACATGCCACGGACAATATGTTTATGGTTCCATTGTGAGAGTAGTTGGAGCTCAAGTGAAACCAGAATCCTGTCGATCCTGGTCCAGAGTTAAGAAAACCTCGTTCAAATCCAGATTGGCATTTAATATTTGTAAACTACAAGAAACTACAAATGTAACCATACACATTACGTGGTGCAGTTCACTCCAACAGAGGCTAACCCACAGTCATCTGTGAGGCTGTAGCTAAACGCTAATGTCACCATGCTAACATGCTCACAATGAACAGGCTGATCTCGTAGCTACGAAAAGTAATGCACAGCAATTCATGTATCCCACGAAATCAATTTGTGTGTAATTAACGTAATTGTCAACCAGGAAATATAAAGAGTGGTGGACGCAGCGTAGGGAGGAGGACGGTAAAAATCCAGAGCTTTCACCCAGGAGACTGGTGTTCGTGTCCCGTGTGAAACCAGAAGTCAACGCTGATTAATTTGTCACGTAACTTATGTACTAAATTGACGCCACTTTCGGTGTTGTTTTAAGCCAAACACCAATCTTTCCCTGAACCTAACAAAGTAGGTTTGTTGCCTAAACCTAAGGAAGTTGTTTCCTGTGAAGACAGAAGTTTATTTTGAAAAGACTGTGTGCATGTAACGAGTGGAAATTGACACGTGTTGCTGGACATTCGTAGGAAAACGAACAAAAAAGGAGGAATAACTTTTTTCCGTAAGATATCGTACAAGCCGTTGTATGACAATACGTTGCAATGACAATGCTAACACTCTTATGTTTAGCAGGTATAATATTTACCATGTTCACCATCTTAGTTAGCCCTGTGATAGTCTGGCGACCTGTCCAGGGGTACCCCGTCTTCGCCTAATGTCAGCTGGCATCGGCTCCAGCCCCCCCCCCTCGCGACCCTGAATAGGATAAGCGGTTACAGATAATGGATGGATGGATGGACTATCTTAGTTTACAGTGTTAGCATGCACTTGCTAATTAACACTTACAAGAAAGTACAGCTGACGTTGACGGTAATGTCATTAGTTTTGCAGGTATTTGGTCAAAAAACAAAGTATTTGAGACGTAAAAATGTGACCTCATGATGATGCTAGATGGTGAAGCGATCACCAAAGGTATTACAATCTATCCTGAGGAGAACGTGAATGTGTGCACCACATTTCGTGGCACTTGGTCCAATAGTTGCTGAGGCGTTTCACTCAAAAGAGGAAAAGTCAGGGGATCACCAAAGTCATGAGGATACACCATCTGGGGACCATGAATATCTATACAAAATGTCACACGCCAATCCATCCAATAGTTGCTAAGATATTTCAGTCTGGTGGACCAACATAGAGCCAAGCAGCTAACATGGTTAATAACAATAGACAGTAGACAACGTGTATCTTTAAGATTTGACTTTCCCCCCCCGTCCTGCAGAGTACTATTACCACACTGCTAACTGTGTTCCTCCATATTGACCTGTTGCTGTTTCCTGCTGGTTTACTGTTTGTCTTCAGCAGAGAAACTTGCTGCGGTTTCCAAAAAGACTCCGCCCTGTGAAATGTAGCTTTCCTTGTTCGGCAAGTTTGTGTGAAAACACCAGTGTGTGTGTGTGTATGCGGTTATGCTTGTGTGTGTGTGTGTGTGTGCCCCCGCCCCACCCTCCTCACTCCGCTTGTGTGTTAGTGTGAGTCTCATTATTTCCTCAGTGGTTATTTGCATTTCTCAGGAAAAACTGAGGTCACCCCTATGTGTTTAGTGGGCCAGCAGAGCAGACCAGGGATCAGCTAAAATCTGCTTTGTATTCACTTGAAATTCTGATCTGAAACTGAAACTGACCCAGGATCAGCTCTTTCAGGGGGAATTTATTTCTGTAGTGAAGCAGTGCAGCTGTGTCTTAATGCAGGTTGCTGCTGCCCTCTAGAGGACATGAAGGGGAATATAAGAAGAGCATTAGTCTATATGCATAGTGTATATTGTACACACTGTATGAACAACGTGAGGACAAACTGCAGCCTCAACTGTGTGATCAACATGGTGAGATATTAGAGGATGATACAGTTAAAGAGGTGGAAATCAGGCGCCCCGGTAGCTCACCTGGTAGAGCGGATGCCCATACACCTCAGCGGTCAAGGATCCAATCCGA
>CAKALU010069266.1:91519-118346 GCA_916700995.1 Hozukius guyotensis | reverse complement strand
TTCGGCAAGTTTGTGTGAAAACACCAGTGTGTGTGTATGTGTGTATGTGTGTATGTGTATGTGTGTGTGTTTGTGTGTGTGGGTGTGTGTGTGTGTGTGTGTGTGTGTGTGTGTGTGTGTGTGTGTGTATGTGTGCGCGTTTGTGTGTGTGTGTGTGCCCCCGCCCCACCCTCCTCACTCTCCGCCTGTGTGTTAGTGTGAGTCTCATTATTTCCTCAGTGGTTGTTTGCATTTCTCAGGAAAAACTGAGGTCACCCCTATGTGTTTAGTGGGCCAGCAGAGCAGACCAGGCATCAGCTAAAATCTGCTTTGTATTCACTTGAAATTCTGATCTGAAACTGAAACTGACCCAGGATCAGCTCTTTCAGGGGGAATTTATTTCTGTAGTGAAGCAGTGCAGCTGTGTCTTAATGCAGGTTGCTGCTGCCCTCTAGAGGAATCTAAAGGGAACATCAGAAGAGCATTAGTCTATATGCATAGTGTATAATGTACACACTGTATGAACAACGTGAGGACAAACTGCAGCCTCAACTGTGTGATCAACATGGTGGGATATTAGAGGATGATACAGGTAAAGAGGTGGAAATCAGGCGCCCCGGTAGCTCACCTGGTAGAGCGGATGCCCATACACCTCAGCGGTCAAGGATCCAATCCGACCCGCGGCCCTTTGCTGCATGTTGATGATAAAAACATCAATAAAGAAATAAACTAATAATAATGTATATGTGTGTATATATATACGTATACACAGTATATACTGTATATGTAAGGGATAATGTACAGCAAGCCGGTCATTGTTGTGAAAGAATCCCCGACAGGGCGATGAGAGACGGAGGGGTGGACACAAAAACAGTCCGCCAGAGTCCGACATTAGAAACTGCGCCCATAGCAACGGTCTGCTATACATAGCAACGGTCTGTTATACAGAAATTACAGACCGCAGAACGCCGTGATTGACGAATCAGAATCGAGTATTCAACAGAGCCATGTAATAAATATATATATTATATATTATATATATATATTACGGTATTTTAAGGCCTCTCATCACTTTCCTTCTCTATTCTCTCTCCTCAGTGGTTTGTGTGACAACATCATCCAGGACATCATCTACAGCCACCTGGTCCTTCCCAACCGCATCACCATCCCTCTGGTGGGTGAGGCCCAGCTGGCCCAGCTACGCTTCCCCATGCCCAAGGTAATACACACACACACACACACACACACACACACACACACACAATAGTTTTGAAGCAATGAGTCAATAAATCTGTTGATTGGTGGATCATTTCTGGTTCCAGCTTCTTTTACACTGTTTTTTAACATGAATATGAATAATGGAACCTGTTACATTAGTCATTCAATATTTATTCCAGCATATTCATGTATTATTGTATATCAGTAGCCGTATTTTCCATTCGCATATTTCTACGTGCATTTTGAAGTATCGCATTAGAAAAGCTGTATGATAATGGCAAAGTTTAAACTTCCTCAATTGCGAAAAAAAAAAAGTTTTTACACTCTCTTTAGTCAAAAAAGAGTTGATGCGCTAAATGGATTATGAAAACGAACATTTAACTCACATGACTGATCTGCTGTTTCTGCTGTCGCCATCTTCCCGGATATATATATTTTTATATTGTCTTTGTCTCCGGAGACATGAAACACCAGCTGACATGAAAGAACTATTCAAACTAATTCCTGAAGACCTTTCTCCATTTTTCCATCGTAGATGGTTCGATAGCCGAGGCGACTTGTTCTGTTTCCTGGCAGATTACAGCCATGCGTAGCCTATAGCAACAACTTCTGACCAGACTACGCTGTAGCCGAGTTTATTCGCTCCAAACCAGCTGATGCACCTAATTTGCATTTCTTTTTTTGCCACATTTCATTAAAATTCGCTTAAAATTTGCTTCGACAGTTGAATGGAAACACGACTAATGTGATTTTGTTAAAAACGTTCCCTTTAGCTGCTTCTCCGTAGTAAATTAGTCCAAACATGTCCCTTGAAACAGAACCTACACAGAGCTTTTGGACTAGTTAGTCCAAGTTAATATTCATTGCTGTGTATTTTATTTGACACCCTGCAGCTTTAAAGCTAACTCACGTGCAGTCACCTTTGATTATATATGAGGTCTGCTTGATAAACTCTTTCACCCCTCATGACTTGAGTTTTAATCAACAGAGGGAACACTAACTAGTGTCAGCGTCTTACAGCTCCACGACGGACTAAAAATATCACTGATCTAATTTCTTTGTAAGCATCATTGCACCAAAATCTTATTTTTTTAGATAAACTACGCATCCTGTTCCTCATGAGCAAACGGGGAAACTGCCAACGCTGTTTCCTCTTTCTATTTTACCGTAGGTTAGCTTTCTATTGCTAAATATCTTCCAAATTGCTGGATGGTTACTAACAACACTCAGAGCTGACCTTTGGATTCCACCTTGAGGCATGTGTGGGTGCTCTTTTTTCACAGGTCAACTCATTATCGTCACTTCTCCATGAAATATTAAACGATTTCAGAGGTTTCTTGGCCTCCCTCCTCTCTCGTGGTACAGCCTCATCTTACACTCTCTGTCCCTCGTGTGTCCCCTCAGGGCATCCTGAGGATCCACTTCATCGAGGCCCAGGACCTGCTGGGCAAAGACAAGTTCCTGGGAGGGCTGATCAAAGGCAAGTCAGACCCGTACGGAGTCATCCAGGTCGGGACCCAGCTCTTCCAGAGCAAAGTCAAACACGACACCGTCCACCCGAAATGGAACGAAGTCTACGAGGTGAGTGACATTTAATTATTTGATTTGATTCTGGCCTCATGCATGAAAAAGAATCCATCTGAATAAAGAACCTTCCTGTATAGCTGCAGTAAAGTGGTCGCACTTTAAACAGAAGCCCTGCTTGCTTTTCCTGCAGGCATCCAGTGATTTGTGGTCAAAAAATCACATGATAGTGATTATAATTTTGTCCAAATTTCTGTCTATAATAGGGCCGGATATCTGCAATGATCCCTCAATTCAGTCTGATTTTTTACATTCAGTTGCATTCAATAAATAACAATATTGCAAAATATAAAAGCAATTTTCTGAGTTTATCCTGAACTTAAATTACATTTTCTTTCACATGTGAGCAACTTTATATATATTTTATAGCAATCACATGCTGTAGCATAAATCACTTTATTAAATGCACAAAGACTTTATTTTCTCACAAAGTGATTTTTACAATGAAGACATTTTGCACATTATGCAGTCTTAACTGTACCATTCATGACAAATAACCTGGGTCTACACATAACATTTAAAGTAAATGTACTAGGGGCTGCCAATGGATTCAAATTATTAATCGTGATTAATCGCAAATTTATCGCACATTCTTTATCTTTTCAAAATGTACCTTAAAGGGAGATTTGTCAAGTATTTAATACTCTTATCAACATGGGAGTGGACAAATATGCTGCTTTATGCAAATGTATGTATATATATGTTTTATTGGAAATCAATTAATAACACAAAAAAATTACAAATATTGTCCAGAAACCCTCACAGGTACTGCATTTAGCATAACAAATATGCTCAAATCATAACATGGCAAACTGCAGCCCAACAGACAACAACAGCTGTCAGTGTGTCAGTGTGCTGACTTGACTATGACTTGCCCCAAACTGCATGTGATTATCATAAAGTGGGCATGTCTGTAAAGGGGAGACTCGTGGGTACCCATAGAACCCATTTTCATTCACATATCTGGAGGTCAGAGGTCAAGGGACCCCTTTGAAAATGGCCATGCCAGTTTTTCCTCGCCAAGATTTAGTGTAACTTCGTAGTGTTATTTAACCTCCTTCACTACAAGCTAGTATAACATGGTTGGTAACAATGGATTCCTTAGGTTTCCTAGTTACATATGATACCAGTATCTTCACTCTTTAAAACTGAGCCCGCTACAACCTAAAACTCACAAGTCGCGTTAATTTGTTAAAGAAATTAGTGGCGTTAAAACAAATTTGCGTTAACGCGTTATTATCTCGTTAACTTTGACAGCCCTAAAAAAACAAAAAAAGAAACATTCTAGTCTTTAATTTTAATGCAAAAATTCCTGGAGACCAGTAGATTCTTCTTCAAGTTGAAAATGTGTCATCTTAAATGAAAAACTCCCTCATTACAAGGCTTTATGACTCCAATTCATTCATTCACGAAGGAAGACAAGAACAAAAAGAGAGAATAGGAGTTCCTGAATAGTTCGGTATGCAGTCTGAACGCACATTGAGAATGTTTTCATGCACCAGCAGTAAGTGGATCCAAAAACGTATTTGTCTAAACCCCGTGTGTCTCTGTCGAATCTACACCAGTCCTGTGTTCAGTGTGTTTATTTGTATTTTCAGGCCTTGATGTACGATCACACGGGACAGAATGTGGAGATTGAGCTGTTTGATGAAGACACTGATAAAGACGACTACCTGGGAAGGTACAGCTTCTGTTAAAATAATAAAACTACAGCTTATTGCCAGAATCAGAGGCCCCGATCGTTCACGTCACGCATCCACCTAAAATGCAAATAATCTTTTTGTCTCTCAGCTTCTAAAATATGAAGATGTGCTGCTTTTCTCTGTTCCACGTTATTATAAGAGCTTTCACAGTGAAGTCTCAGTGGTGTTTAATGAGTGCAGCGTGACTTTAATTTCCACCAGAGAGCCCAGTAACTGAGCCGCCGTGTGAGAATCATTCTGTCGTGACGCAGCGTAATGACTCGGCCTCGCTCACCGGAAGTTTTGTGTTGTTTGTGACTTTGTTTTTCAGCCTGATGATCGACGTGGCCGAGCTCGAGAAGGAACGGAAGGTCGATGAGGTAACCTGCACCACCTCCTCTCAGTGCCTTCTGCAGTCAGCTCCATTTTTAGACTCAAATACTACGTTACAGCCTGGAGACATGCAGTATAGTGATATTTATATGAGGTTTATACTGTGGTGTTTCTGCACTGCATGTACAAGAGGTCACCTGTCACTTAAACATTCATGTTTATCTGTTAAGTTATATATTCCTTTTCCCTCCTTTTCAACCATGATGCATATTCAGCATAATACTGCTCACACTGACGACCCACTTCTTCTCGTTTTAATCTTAGTTTTTTGTTTTTTGTTTTTTTCAGAAATTTAATTTTGTGACTTTTTTTCTCTCCTCCTTATTAGAACGACCTACCAGCACAGAACAAACATCATTAAACAAATAGATGGCATTTTTGCTCACATCTTATACAAATAAATGTACTATCAATTGAAATAAATAAAACAAATTTAAAAAAAGAAAATAATTAATGAAAGGCATACTTTATGTAACTTAAATCTCTTTAAATAATTCATAAATCAGTTCAGTTCCACATATACAGTATACAGGCATGTCAGTGTGCTGACTTGCCCCAAACTGCATGTGATTATCATAAAGTGGGCGTGTCTGTAAAGGGGAGACTCGTGGGTACCCATAGAACCCATTTTCATTCACATATCTGGAGGTCAGAGGTCAAGGGACCCCTTTGAAAATGGCCATGCCAGTTTTCCTCACCAAAGTTTAGCTCAAGTTCAGAACGTTATTTAACCTCCTTCCTGACGAGCTAGTATGACATGACATGGTACCGATGGATTCATTAGGTTTTTCTAGTTTTATATGATTCCAGTATCTTCACTCAACCTAAAAATCACAAGTTGTGTTAATGTGTTAAAGAAATTAGTGGCGTTAAAACAAATGTGCGTTAACGCGTTATTATCACGTTATATATATATATATATATATATATTATCTAATAAGGAAGATAATCTGCAGTTTCCTTCCAGGATGCTGTAATGTATATACAATCATTTTTTTAAAGCGTTACTGCATCTTAATCTTTACAAAAATTATAATTTTAATAATTTTGTTGAGCATTTCTACAAATTGCATCATTCTCAGTGAGCCACAAGAAAAAAGAGCAAAATAAATGCTGGCTGTATAAATCATTGCTGTGTTATGAGTGATGAAGAGTAGCAGAAACAGTCATTTGTAGCTGTGAAAATGAAAATGACTGAAGAACCCTGAAGCGTTGTGGTATCGACATTAACAAGGAGCATGTCTTTGTCTGCAGTGGTTTGTGATGGAGGATGTGGCTACAGGGAAGCTGCACCTCAAACTGGAGTGGTTATCTCTGCTGCCCACACCTGAGAAGCTGGACCAGGTACAGAACAACTGCTTCACCGAGCACTTCATTCCAATTATTGAGATGTCCTATTAGACTCTATTTAACCTCCAGCCCGTCCAAACCGTTTGCCACGTTCTTCCCATGAAGCCTCACAGGACCAAAACTAAGCATTTTATCTTTTGTCTTTCCTCGCAGGCACTGATGAGCATCAAAGCTGATCGTGGTCAGGCCAACGACGGCCTGTCGTCTGCGCTGCTCGTCGTCTTTCTGGATTCAGCCAGGAACCTACCGGTAAGTCGGTCTGGTCCAACTTCCCGGTGTGCATCTGCAGTAATGATTTCCAGTTTCATCCTAGAGTCAACAGATATAACAAATACAGATATTTATTGAGTCCAGCTGAAGAAAAATGGTGATTTACAGATGCTTCTGGAGGCTGATGTTTACCTGTCGTGAATCAGACTGCTTCTGAATCCAAATCCAAGATTCGATTTGGCTTCCGATATTAAGGTCACGATCCGAATTTTTGATTTAAACCAGCACTGACTCAAATTTTCAAATTCTTCTTTGAAAAGCTACGTGGCATCAAGTGTGATATCTTTTTGGAATGTACCACAATAAGTCCATATGGTCTAATTTAAGTCATTTCATTTGTAATAACCCTAACCTTTTTCACCAGTCAGTTGGGATCAAACTGTCAAACAAAAGATCCACTAGATGGCCGGAGGGAAATTTACAACAACAGCTTGATCGCTGATTTTGTTTTGTTTTTTTCTTTGCATGAATTGGAGCTGTAGATTGTTGCTGTGTGGTTGATACTTAAATGCATTTATTCCATTTTGCATTTATTTTTTTTTCTTGATTTCCCACCCGTCTGGTGCTCCAGGTAGTTTAAAACAAACATTCTTGGGAATAGCTGAAGTGTATTTGCCATCCAGTTTTTGTTTGTTAGTTCCAGTTCTCACAGTGTGTTCTCCTCAGTCTCTCTCTTATCTTCCTTTCTGAACTTCTCTTCTGTTCTTCACTCCATCTCATCTGACAGGTGCAGTAGAGAGAAGACTTAAAATAGCAGTGAATTCTGTTGTAATATTGCCATATTCATATTGTTTCAATTCAAACAGAAAGGCAAGTTATTGTTATGTTTTTGGGATGGACTAGTTGAAAGTGATTTAACTCGGGGGAAAAAAGCGTTATATTCGGTGTGTTCACACCAAGCGCGAAGCAAACTTTCGCCGCGCTTTACTTGAGCCGAGATCATTTGTGTTAATTCGCGCTAGATGTGTCGGAGAGGAGGAGGAGCTCGTCTCCATAGATACCAACAACTTTTCTTTCCTCAACCATGGAAGAAATAACCACTGCTGCTGCTTTATACATGTTGAGGAAGTCCCAGATATGACAGAAAACCAAACGCCGTCGTGTCTGGGTTCATAACATCACCCGGCGGCGAGCTGTATTCACATACAGTGTCATTACACTGACTGTATCTAGCAAGCCACACGTCGCTACTGCGGTATGAACCTCAAATAAACAGATTGTGCTGTGATTTAATATCAATAAACGGATCAAAATGATGCTGAAATAACTACATAGTGATGCTGATTAGTAAAAAATCTGAATTCATGCTTTGTCAGGCCTGTCCGCAAGACAACAAGCAAACAACTTTTAAAATACTTGTTTTCTGAATGGAGTTTGGATGGATCTTTGCCAGGCTATGCAGCTCCATCAACACTCAACAGAAAGTCATCTAGGCATAAATACGGCAGCGACGTTGTTGTTTCTACCGTAGACAGTCTGTGGTTTCTACACAGAGTTTGGTCTGTTCTCTGTACAGATATGATGTACTATTGTAGCTCTGGGTGACCACAAACACATACAAGATTTATTTCCTCCATTTCTGATTCAACAACAACAAGTCCCAGATGCCCAAAATCTCAGCGCTGATAGGCTTTCACGACACGGCATCACGCGAATTTCTCGCTCGAGTTGAAAAATTGAAACTCTCGCAAATACGTGAACGACGCAAATTTTGTGTATTCGCGTCCTTCGCGCCATTCGTATCGCCCCGCGCAAACTCACGCGTAATTGCCTCTTTGCATTGACTTTTGTACCTTCACGCTTTGTGTGAACGCAGCATGCCATTTGTTTTAGAAAAACAGCGCCCTCTTCCTTTTTGGCATGAATTGCGGCTGCTACTGTATATAAACATTTACTCAGCAGCAGTAGGGCTGTTTATCGGCATTAATCTGGCGATACGATACGCATCATGATACAGGGGTTACGATTCAATATACGCCGATTTTGTTAGCAAGAAGACATTGACATCAAAGCTGTCATAGTATAAAGAACACACCACCAATCTTAGTAAAAGAAAGTTTAGGCTACTTATTTACGTAATCAGAACAGTGGGATCTGTATTTAACATCATAGCACTTTTTTATGTGCAAACTGAGCCACCGTCTGCTACAAATCTTTGCATGTAAACTATTAATTAAAAATTGATAAAGTGTTTTTACACCCCTAGGCAGCACTGAACTGTGTTTGTGGTAACTGAACTGTCACAGCACCTTTAAGTCTTTTCTCATACAGTATTTTTCTAGTATAAAGAACTCTATTTGTTAGTGTTTGACATCTGTAGTGCAGGCCTCACCTTCCTCTTCTCAGCCTCCTCTTCTTCTTCTTCCTCACTTCCTTCCCCCCCTCTGAAGAGCGTCTTCGAGGGGAACTTGGGCTCTGGCTACTTAAAAGAGAGGCGGGCGGCGGGCCTCGTGTTTTGCGAGAACACCGCCTCTCTCTATAGGACCTTATTTGTGAGTCCGCTGGCTGTTTTCTGCATCCTAGAGTAGTTTGGCCAACGCCAACGTGTGACGACCTCTGCTCGAGGTCACGTTCCCTTTTCGTCACGTTTGCTTGTGTTTGGTTTTTTTAAAATCTAAAGGTTTGTGCTGTTTGTCTGATGAGCATGAATCCCGACTAGTGCATGAGAATTCATTAATATCATTATTTGTTATAAATGTTATTTGTTGGAGTTTGACTGATTACAAAGCGAAGGAACATGACAGAAAAACAACATTGAAGGTTTATTATGTTTGAGGACTATCAAAAGCATCCTTCCTGCTCTGTTATCTTTCAGGATTAGTTGACACGTTGTACATTGTTTCCACTGATCTAGTTTCATCAGATGGGTTATTATTTTTTCTGGAGAGCATAGACGCCGGCTGTGCATCGAATAAAATGAACCTCACCAGAGTTCATTCTCTGTATCAATGGCACAAATTTTCTCCTGAGAAAGAAGTTGATGTTTTTCTGCCAGCGCAGATCACATTTTAGCAGAGCAATAGAGTTTTAAAAGGATAAAACAATCAATACTGCTCTATGTTTGCTATTATACAGGTCTTACTTTATGTTCTGAAGGTGTCTCACAAGATGAAACAAAAAGCGCCAGACAAGAATTTGAAAGTATTGTAATGTATTAGTGTTAGTTTTGTCAGCATTTATCAGCCAGATTTAGTCCTGAAATGTGCGGAACATCAACTTCATCCTTCTTATTTTCAGACAAATTTTCAGTTGACAAAAACTTGATATTTTAGTTTCATCTTAGTCAAAGAAAATGTAAATTTTAGTCTAATGAGAGAACGTTAGACATCTTAGTCTCATTTTATTAGTTAACAAAAAATGTATTACATTTGAGTCTAGTTTTAATGTGAGCAAATTTCACCATTTTAGATCATCGTAAGTAGAGCTGGGTGATATGGCCAAAATCTTCTATCCCGATATAGGTCATTTCATATCTTAATAATGATATAAATTGTGATGTAAAGCCTATTGTTGTATACTCCTGTGTGAAATCAATACTTGACAAATGAAAAGTACTGAAGATTTTCTCAATTTAAGAACTTGTTAAGCAAAATAAACAACAGTTTTAAGTGAAATTAGAGAAAATATATTCCTAGCCTATACCGCGATATAAACAATATAGAAAAATAAATATAATACACATTTTTTAATTGTTTTGATGATATACATCGTCATATTGCCCAGCTCTTATCGCAAGCAAACTGCTTCAATACATTATATCCATTTATAAAAATGCAAAGAAACAAAAATATGAAGATATTGTTACAGTTTTTATTTCCAAATTCCATTTTTGTCAACTCAGTCTTTATATATTTATACATTTAGAGACAGTTTTGTGTCTTTGTTGAAAGGTTGTTGTACAGTTTTCATTGACAAAATCCTCACAACTGTGAAATAACAGTTCACAAACATATTCAAAAAGTCCCAGATGCCCTAAAGCACTCGCACCTCTCAGGCAGGTTAAAGCAGTCCGTAAGAACTATTTATACTGTATTATGTTGTCGCAAATTAGTTTCATATCAGATTAATTTTGAGAGGAAGGAATGCATTTTGATCAGTCTGAGACACTGAGAGCAGGGAGGGTGAATTCTCTGTGGATTGCTTCCCCTCCATCCTTCCTGTGTAAACTCGTTGTGTGTGAACAGGTTTTCCCCATCAGTCTCCTGTGTGGTGAATCTGCCATCGGGGGGCCGCACATGGGGAAAAACTGAAGTGATTCATTTTTGAAGGGAATGCACAGACCTTTTGACAGGAAATGACCTTATCACTTATATACATAATGCAGTTCTGGCTGCTTGCCACTAAGTGTCACTGATGAGTTAATGCCCCTTTAATCCAACTGCTTACTTGTCAATAAGTCAATAAGTCTGTGTATAGAGTGCTCCAGGGATGATGTATTATTGTAGGCCAACCAGGTAGTTAGCATCGCCCTGGTTCCCTCAACAAAAAGCCAATGAGATGGTTCCATTGGGTTTTGGATTATTGCAGAAAATAAGCTCTGTGGTAAACACACGTTTATGATACTTACACGTTTTGTTCAGAAAGATAATCTTCACAAATGAACACTACTTTATGATTTTTGAAGTGTGAATGTAATCACCAGAAGTAAAAAGCTAACGTTAGGCTATAAATGAACTACACTACGGTCACATGATCGCGAGCATACACAACGAGGCTGTAAAGGAGGACGAGTCGGCGTGATGACGTTTAGTAGTCTCATTTAGCCACTTGTTAGCAACCGCCTTTTTTAAGACACATTAAAGCTTCAAAATTCACCAGTGGGGTATTTATTGACGTATTTTATGTCGTAGAACAAAACGTTTAAATCTCTTCAGCTTGTGTTAACCACAGAGCTTATTTCCACTCATATATATAAGTTTAATATGTAATTTTGCATTTTTTTTTTTCAAAAAACTTTTAACCGTGAGGTCACGCTTGTCTTTTCATTCATACTTAAATACACTGACTTAGCGTACATACCTGCATCCAGGTGTGATCAGATGTTAAAGATGAAAACACAAGTGTGACCATGGTGATGAGGATAGTCCGATATCAGAGGTGATTCTTTTGTTGTTGTCCCAAGTATTTGATTCATTGCAATCTGCAAAACACGGTGAAATACTACATAATGTGTTGGTTGTAATATCAGTGGATTTCATACCACTATAAATATATTAATGTCACCCAATTATTACCACAACATAAAACCGTCTTTTTGATCAGAATGAATTCCTTTCCCCTGATCTTCATTTAATCTCTCTCCATTTTAATCAATGTCTCATCTAATGCTGTGGTATTTTAACTGGAGTCCAACCAATGTTTCAGCTGACATCGGGTTATTATGACAGATATTTTGTAATGGCATAAATATTGGCAGAGATCCCAAAAAAAAGTGCATTTTATAAATGTTTTGTATTCTTAACATTTATAATAATAAAATGTACTTTCGTCTTCAAGTTTATTGCTGAACTGGAAAAACTCCTACCCCAATATTTACCATTACTACAGCTCTTTAAGAGAGATGATCGGCACTTATGTGTTTATGTAAATAACAAATTTAGTTTGCAATCAGTATTGTATTATATATTATTGGAATATGGATTATCTTTAGAAATTGCCATCAGTATTGGCCTGATAAATCCAGTATTGGTTGGACTCTAGTTGTGACCTCATGTCCAGGTTTAATTGAGGAATGACATTAACCATGTGATCATCCATGTTGTCTCTCTGTCTGTCTCACTGTGTCCCGACGTTTGGTGATGCCGGTGGTCCTGGTGTGTTCTTGTCTTCCTCATCCTCTTCCCTGCATGCCCCCTCTTCTCCCTAATAACCTGCTGGTGTGTGTGTTTGTGTGTGTTTGTGTGTGTCGTTTGCTCTCTCCTGGCTTATCCTTGGGGGAAAATCAAAGCGCAATCCGTTAGAGTTCAACCAATCGGGGCTGAGGAAGACCTCGGTCAGTAAGGCCATCAAGGTAACAACACGGTAACGAAGCACACCCATACCGCTCTGACACCGAGGAGGGATACAGAGGAACACACAGAGACAGAGACATGCCTTATATACTCACACATTCAACTCATACTTGCACTGTATGGCCAAAAGTATGTGGACTCCCAAATCTTTCCACCAGATGATGTGGAACCTCGCTGCAGGGATTTGCTCCCATTCAAACACAAGAGCATCCGTGAGGTCCAGCACTGATGTTTGAGCGTGATCAGGTCTGGCTCACAGTCGGTGTTGGATGTGAGGGGGGGTTGAGGTCAGAGCAGTAAGATTTCCTTTCATGGGCCTTGACCAAACCAGGAAAAACAGCCCTGGAACAAAAGTACATAAAAGTTTCAGCACACCTTTGGCCATATAGTGTACACTTTAGTTTGAAATAAGCACAGAGATTAAGTCTAATTCTGAATTTTGGTAGTTTAGTGTTAATTAGTTTCTATAGCATCTTTTTTGCTGTTGTTGAAAAAAGGTAATATTGCCATAGACGCCTTTGGACCTTTTAAACAGTTCTGTAAAATTGTAGTTTATACAGTTTTACAACCAAAGTTCACAAAACTGATTCAACATATTAATAAAGATGTAAACGTTTGAAACAAACGCCATATTTGTAATTAGTTGGTGCTTTTATTGTGAAAATTATATGACTTGAAGACTATTCACCTTATAGATACGCTTTCTTATTAAAGGGCGGGTCCATCTGTAGGATGCAGATTACCGAAGTAAGCTAATCAATAAGGTTATGGATAATGAGAACGTTAGCACTAGCTGAGTCAACGTTAGCTGTGCTAAGTTTGGAAATAACTGAAAGGGTTAGTTCAGACTGTTTGAAGTGTGGTTGTGTGGATACTCCCGTGTTCTGTGAGGTGAAAATGACTGTTTTTGTGAATGTAGTCTGGTGGCTTTGAAGAGAGCGATATAAGGGCTTCAGTTCCCCGTCTGACGGCGAGGTAAAGCGGGAAGTATTTTAGCCACCTAAAAAAGGCCCACCTTAAAGAATCTATATCAGTTTAAGTCATAGGTGTGTGCTATGTTTTGAATATTTTCAAACAGAACTAAAGCCGTCATATCGCTGTCTTCAAAGCCACCAGACTCCATTCACAAAAACAGTATTTTTACCTCTCAGAACAGGGGAGTTGCTGGTCTACCGCTTCATCGATCGGTTAGTTTGTTTCGTCAGGTCAAAAAGTTTTTAGAAGTGCTTGAAGGGAAAATAGCATTTTGATACTAAAACATACATGTTGAGATTTGAATACATAAGGAACACCGCCGGGAAGCTACAGAATGATATAAAAACCTCAAAAAAGGACAAAATACTGGACCCGCCCTTTAAAGAGCTAACAGAGCTCTGTTTACATTTTGAAACGTGACTAGTTTGAGGATTCTGGTGACGCTGTGTTCCACTATAAGAAATATCAGGGAGAGAAATGTCCAGCTCAGAGTTAAAGCTCACTGGGTGATGTGGCCAGCAGGGGGCGCTGCTACTTGAACTGTTACTGGAAGTGGACTTAACTTACTGACTGCTGTTGTGAAATCATTAACAAACTCCACTAATCATGTTTGTTCACTAAAACTGTCTAACAATGTGTGTTGTAATTAACAACATTGTTGCTAAACTCATACTTTTGATTCAGAAACTTTTAATTGATCTTTTCTTTTAAACTCATCCGGTCTCTTTTCCAGACTTCTTGGTTTGGGGCCACAGAGATCTGATGTACTTTCCCCTCTTAACTCCTTCCCATAAAAAGTTCCACATTTTGACATTAAGTGCTGAAATACGACGAGTAGCACCGAGTAGTTTAGTAACAAAAATGACACTGTTTGAGCTCAAAATGCACATTTTGAATGCTTATACATACAGTATAGCTATGTTCCCTGTTAAGGGCCATGCTGTAAAACATTTAAAAGTATAATGAACAGTTCAGTAAAGTTTTGTAATGATTAATGGCATGTTTAGTTGTATTATGTTACGTAAAGAGCTAAATCTTGACCAACGCAATAGTTCTAGACTCCATTACCTCCATCATTGCATCTTTTTAAAAACAAATTGTACTGTAAAGAAACAGATGTCAGCCCTGCTAACCATCGCTCTGTCTTGTTTGTAAAACCTGTTTCTCTTCTTCTGCAGTCGGGTAAAAAAGTGACCAGCGATCCCAGTCCATTTGTTCAGTTCACAGTGGGACACAAGTCCTTCGAGAGCAAGGTGAGACCAAAATGTGATCCACAGGTCATACAGTACGCACCACCATTAATACATTCAGTAAAATCATTAGGAGTCTGTGTTGTATCTCACAAAGCATTAGAACATGTAGGTTTAAAGATCAACATAATAGTTGAAATACACTCTGGGATTAAATGGATTGAGGACAACTTTAGATTTCAGTTAGCAAATACTTGGATGAGATGAGAAGATGGATAAGAATCTGTGTGTTAAGTACAAAGCAGGAGTCAGGAGGTTATTAGCCTAGCTTAGCATAAACTCTGTTCAAAGTTCAAAATTAGGCTACAAACCCTTTAAAAACTCACTAATTACCACCAAGAATTTGTGTAATAAAACCACAGGTTTTCATATTTACATTTCTGTTTGTGTATGAATTGAACTCAAAGATAAATTATAGGCCTCTTCTTTCACTTTGGGCAGAGCCAGGCTAACTGTTTCCTCCCACTTCCAGTCTTTATGCTAAGCTAGGCTAATCACGTTGTGACTCCAGCTCTGTACTTAAAGGACCGGTGTGTAGCATTTTGGAGGATCTATTGACAGAAATTATAGAAATATTAATAAATATGTTTTCTTTGGTGTATAATAAGAATTGTTGTGTTTTCGTTAGCTTAGAATGAGCCGTTTATATCTACATAGGGATGTTCCCCTGTTTTCCCTCCCCTCTTACTCCTCTCTGTTGTGTCCTCTTCCAGACCAGATATAAGACCAACGAACCTGTGTGGGAGGAAGCTTTCACCTTCCTCATCCACAACCCCAGAAGCCAAGAGCTGGAGGTTGAGGTACGGAGGCGTCTTTAGTCTTTTATTGGCCGATAAAGCAGTTAAACGTGTCTATCTGTGTGAGTTGTGACTGATATTATCCCACCAGCTGATGTTTTTATTCCCCCATGTGTCGTTTAGGTGAAGGACGAGAAACACGAGTGTTCGTTGGGGACGTTAACGCTGCCTCTGAGTCGCCTGCTGGAGGCGGAGGACATGACGCTGAACCAGCGCTTCCCCCTGAAGAACTCCGGACCGAGCTGCAGCCTCAAGATGAAGATGGCTCTGCGGGTAGGAGGACAAACTGCAGATGATGTTCTCTAAGTGCTTCGTCATGGCGCCATCAGATCAGCACGCAGGGGTCGCCTAAAGTGGTTTAGCTCACTTTCGCTCCGAGCATTTGGAAGCTTTTTAAAATCCCAAATTGGGCAGTAAAGTGGCCCTGTGGTTTGAGTAATTCTCCTTTTACCGGAGAGCAGCTCAGTTGCATCATGAAAGGATTAAACTTTGAAAGGAGCTAAATTTTATTAGAGAATTAAACTTTTTTCTTGCCTGATTTTGGAAAAATCAATTGTTCACTCAGAACAAGGGTCTTGGAGAATATATGACAGAAAGATATCAGCTCTAAAATTCATAATGACGGTTGGTTGTGACCTCACTTGTCTGTTAAACTGTCAGCCTTTTTCTCCGTTTTATCTCAGGTGCTGTGCTTGGATAAGACTTCATCCTCAGACTCCACCCCGTCCTCCGTGCAGGTCCGCAAAAACAGCTCCGCGAACCAAACCCCACGTCCCTCCGTCTCCTCTGACTCCCCCGTGCCTCCCTCCTCCAACAACCCCGACATCCCCCGCACGTCCTCCGTGTCCGCCCAGGACCTGCTGAACCGGCGCAGAGAGGCGGACGATCCCTTCAGGGCTCCGGGAAGCACAGACTTGGGGCAGGGCGGAGGAAGAGGAGCAGGTCGGGGCCTGGCGGACACCGGGAGGAGCACCTCCAACCTGGCCATCTCTGGTTCCCAGCAGTACCTGGCTGGAGGCAAGGAGCCGACGCCCAGCATCGCCTCGGACATCTCCAACCCTTACGCTGCTCAGGAGCTGCAGCAGAGACTCCAGCAGCTGCAAAAGTATCTATCAACCAATCATACATCAATTCATCTGTAATTCTAATGATCAGACTGTATGTCTGACCGTGCATTTTGAATCCTTATGTCTGTGTTTTAACCACCAAAATCTGTGCACAGGATATAAATACTAAACTGCAGGAGACCACAGGAACAACACTTTGACTAGTTAACTTTCACCTGTGAAACCAACCTAACTTTATTCCTACTTTTGCACCAAAACTTCAAGTAAATTGAACTTGAACCCCCAAATACTCCGACCTCCAGGACAGGCAACTAATACCATCTACGCATTAGCAGGAGGGGCTAAGTTATGTTGGCATTAATTTCAATGTAGAAAGAGTTAAATGACTTTTCTCTCTGATCCTGCTGGAACTTAAACAAAATTTTAAAAAAAATGCTCAAGTAATGCCCTTCATCCTACACTCTACTTTGCGTCGCAGGTGGGGGCTACAGACAGATTCTTCGAACACATTTGCCTGAAAAAGGTTGAAATTTTAATGTTTGATTTTGTCTGTGGTGAACACACACACAAAAAGAAAACTTAAGCGATACAGAAAGGCTGGCATTAGTCTAATAAATCCCATGAAAAGACCAAAACCTGACTTTTCTAAGCTTTCTGTGACACTCAGCGCCACTGGTCCCTAATAAGCAGCAACCTCCGGTGCTGAGAAATTAAGCAAACGAGAAAGTGGCAAAACTGCAGTTCCTCAAATGGCCACTTGAGGCTCCAAAAGCGAGTCCCTCCCCACAGACCCCCATGTTAAAGTGCCCAACTTTACAGCAGAAATAAACATGTTTACAGCCTGGTACAAAACCGGTTTTGGTGTCTAACGCTTATACTCTGTTCATGACAACTGACAACAGGCTTGAACATGACTACGTGCTGGTTGTGATGTGTTTCCCCCTCCTCTCTCTCTCTCTTTCTCTCTCTCTCTCTCTCTCTCTCTCTCTCTCTCTCTCCCTGCAGTGGTTCAGGCCCAAGTCATTTCCCGCTGGGTGAGATCCAACTGACAGTCAGACACAGCTCCCAGAGGAACAAACTCATCGTGGTCGTCCACGGCTGCAGGTATGGACCAATCAGAGTGAGGAGTTTCTTCCAAAAACAGTGAATGTTTTCACTCTCTAATAATATTCATTTGTTTCGCCTCCACAGAAACCTGATAGCGTTCACTGACCACGGCTCAGATCCTTACGTCCGCCTCTACCTGCTTCCTGACAAACGGAGGTCGGGCCGAAGGAAAACTCACACATTCAAGAAAACTCTCAACCCAGTTTACGATCAGACGTGAGTACCGCCGTTCTGCTGTCACTTGTGTTGTTGGACAACTTTGTTGTCAAACACAGTTGTGTTAGTTGTTGATTATTGAGTAGAACTGTTGTCAGGGCCAGCTCCAACCCTTTTGGTGCCCTAATGGGGAGCACTTTCTTTTGGACTTTTTTCAGACATTTTTCAAATATTTTTCAGCCTTTCTTCTGACATTTTTCAGACATTTTTCGGACAATTTTTCAGACATGTCGGACATTTCTTCTGGCTTTCTTTGGCTTTTTTCGTTCCTTTTTTCTGTCTTTTTCCTGCCTTTCTTCGGCCTTTTTTTCGACTTTTTTCAAAAACATTTTGGCCCTTCTTTGGCCTTTCTTTAGCCTTTCTTTCGGACATTTTTCAGACATTTATTCAGACATTTATTCAGACATTTTTCAGACAATTTTTCAGACATGTCGGACATTTCTTCTGGCTTTCTTTGGCTTTTTTTCTGACATTTTTCAGCCTTTCCCCAGACTTTTTTTGGTCGTTTTTCAAACATTTTTCAGCCTGTCTTCAGCCTTTTTTTCAGACATTTTTCTGATTTTATTTTTCAGACTTTTTTCTGCCTTTTTTTGGGACATATGTCCGACTTAAATGTACCGTGTGCTCTTCCTGTCTCTGCCTGCTCAGGTTTGAGTTCAGTGTTTCCCTCGTGGAGCTCCACAGGCGGACTCTGGATGTGGCGGTGAAGAACGGTGGAGGTCTGCTCTCCAAACACAAAGGCCTTCTGGGAAAGGTACGGACTTTCACTGGGCTGGCAGATTGTAGATGTTAGTTTAAATCCTGAGGAACTCTCTTGAAATTAATGTATTTTATCCTGATAGAATTCTTTGTTTCATGGTTAATTCTTATGGATTCAAATTTTGAGTTTTGATGATCCGTCAATGCATTTAGAAACTTGAAATAGTATTTAATTTGCAGAATTATCTAGTCTGGACATGAAAGGATATTGTCATTTAATATATTAAATGTATATCGTCATTTAAATTCAGTCTTTATTTCTGCCAGTGAAGAGAACTCTGTTGCCTTTTCTCATCAGGTTCTGGTGGATTTGACCTATGAGGACTCCGCTAAGGGTTGGACACAATGGTTAGTCACTGATCTCCCACTTTATATTTATAAATAGCACAACAATCAAGTGAAACAGCTCATACAATGCTCACTTATAATGTATGATGTTCTGGTATTTGATCGCTAAAACTCGTTATGAACTCTGTGATTTGAATGAAATGCTGCTTTGGGAGTTTGATTAGAAGAATAAAACACTGATTTCAGAGTCAGTTGAAGGAAAAGGAGGAAGCTGGCAGTTTCCAAAATAAAAGCCTCTTTCTCCTCCTGCAGGTATGAGTTGAGCGAAGACGGCCTGGCGAAGCCCCACATGCTATAGACGGCAACGACAGGAACCATCATCATCATTATTATCATCATCATCATCACTACAATCATATCGCCACACTTCCACTTGAGTCTACATTACGGCTTTTTATTTTTTCATTACTTGTAAGTGTAACAACAGGAAACAGAAAAGCAGCTTTTGACATTCATTTAATCACATCAGTCGCAAGGCAAACCTCCCCTTTAAGAAGTGAAAGGCTGATAGACTAAAGGGAGTATACAAGATGTAGAATACTATATATCACACCATGTACTGCTGTGGAAGTCTATATTCCATATTTATAGGAGAAACTATAACAGCTCTAGAGGAAGACAATCTATTTTTTTTTTTGCTGTTGCAGCAGTTTACTGCCTGGAGTTTCAGTAAAGAACAGCGATGTACAAGTTTGTAAATATAAACGATGATGCTGGACAAAACAGACGGGCGTGTTCTAGAGATAAGAGAGACGTGCGGTCTCTTATTTGGCCAAATGATTGTTTGTTTTATTTTATTTGATTCATTACTTCTTTTTTTTTTTAAATGAAAAACATTCTGGACAAAGTTTCTGAAGCAGAGCAGGCGGGCGGTCGCAGGGAAAGACGCCACCAAAGAGACGAGTAGTATTTAACTTTCCCGCCCCTTCGTGGGTTTTGGTAACGCAGATTCACTCTGGTTTTATTCCACTGTAATAACGTGCATATTAACCAAGTTAGATACACAAACGAGTACCAGTTTGTTTAGTTCTCCTCCATCGTTGTTACACTGGAATAAGGCCATTGTTAAGTGTTACCTGTTTGTTTTTTAAACTGAATATTTGCACATCTGTGTGTTTTTTTTTTATCTGTTGGGGATCATCTTTACTCTTTAAACATTGCCTAAATTCCTGTAGGAGAAAACAGTCTGTTCTAGTGAGTAACTCTTATCTCGTTTGAGATATTTATATTTCAAAATTTAAGTGTAAAGTCTTGAAATAATATAGATAACCTTTTTTGAAAGAATAGTTTGACATTTTGGCTTTCACCTTCTCACTGAGAGTTAGATGAGTAGATGCCACTCTGTTGTCTGTCAGGTAACTCATGGCGTTCAAAGTCGGCTCAACGAGCAAGCGAGAGAGAGAGAGAGAGAGAGAGAGAGAGAGCTAGAGCTATAGAGTGAATGAAGAGAGGGAGCAGCGTTAGTGAGAACAAAGCAGCAAATCAGAGAAAGAAAATGTTATGTTCTGATTGTTTCACAGTGGTTACGTTCTATAGCACAAATAAACGCACACACACCTCCGCTCAACCCAGTCATACAGACACACCGATAACAGCACACAGCGGAGGAGAGAGACGAACGGGAAACACAGATAAAACCACAGCGACGTAACAACCCGTTTTCCGCCGCTTTATATCATACAGACGCTAAAGGGGACAAAGCGGCGCTATTTGACCCGGGAATGAGATCGGGTCGCACATACTGCTTATTGGCTGGGGGTTGCACCCCCACGTGGGGCCCAAAGGCTCTTTGCTGATGCCCAGAAACGTCCCAAACACAGCAAACTAAGAAGAAACCGACACCATATCACACTTCTAGTGGGTCAGAGGTGATGATTGAGAGGGATTATTTTTGTATCAGTCAGACACATTTGATTTTTCTTTATATTTAACAGACAGAGAGTGTTATTGATCTACTCATCTAACTATTTGTAAGAAACGAAAATAAGTGTATTTCCCAAACTATTCTTTTAAGGTAATACATACGTCAAATCGAACTGCATTTAAAATGAAGTAATGAAATTATCACCCACATTTTCTTAATATATCTAAAGCCACTATGTATAGAAGTTTTAAATCATCCTCTTCAGCACCCTCCAGTGGTAACATTAAGAAAAGACCACCTGTAAATTCTCAAATAAATTCTCAATATTTACCTCAATAGCAGAGAACAAGACGGTTATTTGGAATGACAACAGGATCCAAACGTTGTCATTATTAAACTTTTGTGGCATGGAGCAAGTGTGCAGGAGTTGCCTTTTTCTTATTGACCCAATCTTTTCATTTGAAACATCTGCAGTGGACAAACAGGAAGAGAAACAGAGAAACAAATGTTGTGGAAATGTAAAGTATTATGCTGAATTCACCATATGAGTTGTTTTTTTTAAATAATTATTTACCACTTTTATATGAGAATTTACACACATGCACAAACACTGAGATAAATAATCTGAACGCATCACAAAAACTGCACCAGTTTTCACCTTGGGTTTCTGCAAACAAAAACGTATGGATAATTGGAAAAATTCTACAAATAGTGGCTTTAAAAAGTGGGAAAATTTGACATCTCCAAAATAATTCCATTAGGAATAAATGGGCTTTGTGTGTGTTTGTTGCTGTTTCAGTGAGGTTGATATCAAGATGATTTCCGCTACAATCATTCTGAGTTGTTCACCTTTTGTTTATGAATCAACTATATAGTCTTAACTTGTCATGAAGTGTCATTTTCAACATGCTGTTGTGTCTTATTTGTTGGAGTTTCACACAAACTATGAAGCGAGACACACACTAGTGTTGAAAATGACATTTACTGTATCTTTGTTTTGTTTTGTGTACGTACACTTTTTCCACGCACGTCATATCAAACACTGCTTTGACTTCACAGCACTTGCTCAGAATGGATTAATATCAAATAGAATACATAATGCTTGATATTAAACACATTAAGTAAACGCATATGTTATCTATGTGGCCCTTCAGAAGCCAAAGAGCAGCGATGTTGTGTTGATACAGAGGAGGCTAGTGTGACCTTTGACCTTCAAAACATAAATATAGACTTTTGCCTTGTTGTGTTCACATCAAGAAAGTATTTTACACATATGTATGTAAACTGTGCCGTTCTGCATTTTATGTCTTTTAATGTTTTTTATTTGTTTTTCCACCCTCTTTGTCTCGTTCTGTGTTTTATTTTGTAAGAATCAAAGTCTGTAAGCCATTGGGTTTGAGAGCTATGACTCTGTGGTGGACGTCGTCCTCTGAAAGGCGGTTTGTTTTCTCCGTCTTCTTAATTTATCTTGTGCCTTAAGATTCACACGACCCAGAGATATTTACGTGTATAAAAAGAAGAACCAAGAAGATGCTTCAATAGTTTCCCATGTTTCAGAATGTCTCCCAAATGTATTTTAAAACAAATAAAGAGCTTTATAGCAGCATGAAGCTGTACAGCACAATGGCTTCTGACCATTATTTATACATTTCATCACTGCAGAGGCTTTAAGGTGGTGGTGGAGGATGATGCAGGGCTCTCTCGTGCTCATGCATGGCCTGAAAGTGGAGTGTTTGTTTTGTGAAACTTAACACAAATGATGTGCCGTTTCGTCTTCATTCAGAGTCTTCTATTTCTCACAGTGACCCTCTGTACTGTTTACTCTGACTTTTACTCTTTTAATCATGAACCCCAGGAGACAGACTCCAGAGGGCCCAAGCTTCAGAGAAAGAACAAATATAAGAACTATTCAGTTGGTATGGCTTACACTATTGATTACTCTGACGACATGTTACATGTAGATCAACCTCCACCTGGTACACTACAGCTGTGAACTGCTCAGTCGCAAACACCCTGTCAACCCATTCTCACCTCTCAGATCCTGGTTGGAGTAGAGGAGACTCAAGTTGTCTGCCTCGCTCTCGCAGCAAGCCTTCATTGAGTCAAATAACTTCTGCAAAGAACAAGACCTTTACACGAGCTGAAAGCTTACCTGACATGCTGCTAAAAACCAGCTATGAGGAGTTTACACCTGATATCACTGCTAATGAAACCTACAGGTTCCAGTGCTCCTGCCCGGGCCTGTACCAGTGCAGTGTGGCAGGCCTGTGTTTCATATAGGGACATGAAGGGGACTTGGTGTACAGGACTGTCCCCTTGGAACAGGAGGCTACCAGCCCAGCATCATAACACCCCTGTTTTTAATTTTGTTATTCCCTGAGACAAAAAAAATTGCATTTTCTGTACTAAATGAAGAAATGTACAGTAAAATCAATTATGTTCTTTAGCCATGGCTTTCTGTTTCAGATTTAATAATGCACAATTGGTGAACTTGTTTTGAGTTGATAAATGTGACGCACTAAATTTTGTATCTATTCAACCAGTTCTCCAACCTGAACATCCATATACAATATGTTGTTTGTCTCCACCCTCTGATAGGATACAACCCGTAGCAGCGTTTGATTGGTTAGCGCCCCTACGGGCAGCGAGAGAAATTACACAATATACTACAGAACATTAAAATGTGCAAAATCACTGTTGCATTTGGGCTGTGACAATGCCATGGTGTAGCAACTCATAATGTAATAACTGTGCATAATTTCATAATTAAAATGTAATAAAAGCTCATAATGTAATAAAACCATGAGCGCTTAACATAATAACAGTTTTGTTCATAATGTAATAAGTTATTACATTATGTGAATGTTAATACATTATAACTTAAGCAAAAAAAAGTTGAATAATGTCATAAATTCAGCACCCATTTTTAATGTCTTAGTGCGCGAGAGGGACAGAGTTACTATGGGAGACAGGAGGATTAAAGGATGAGTTACTGCGCTAGAGTTATACTGGGCGAGAGAGGACGACGTACTATTACTACTATTACTACTATTACAAGTTACTACTACTAGTGTTAGTGGAGCGGATAACATCCATTTTTCAATCAAATCGCGCAAATAGTGATACAAGCACCAAATTTGGCATGATGATTGCCGAGGGGTCACTAAGCAAATATAAACAATTGGCCACTTGAAAATCCAAGATAGCGGCCATTTTTCAAGATGGCCGCCAAATTGACCTGCCCGTAAAGTGATTTATCTCATAGAAATTCATCTACTTGATGTATTTGAGTGATCTTGGTGTCAAATTATGTTTTCTCGCATGCTGGATCTAATTTTGATAGTTTGAACAATTTTTAACTGCAATATGGCGGCCATTTTTCAAGATGGCTGTCAAATTTACTCGCGGAGAATGTTTTTCTTAAGGAAATGCATGTACTTGGTCAATTTGAATGTGTGATGTAGAGATACATGTTTTCTTGTTTGCTTGATCTAAATTTCACAGCTTTAACATCCTCCAATAAGTTTTTTCTTACTTCACGGCTGTCCGCTGAGTCTTTACTTTGTGTTTTTTGCGGCTTCAGAGTCCACAGTTCCAGTTCTACTACCTGGTGTTGGATATGGAGCTTGTCATATTCCTGCTTATCCGGTCTTTCAGGGAAGGAAACTTTGGACTACTGATCCCCTACTCGACCAAGTAGATGAATTTCTATGAGATAAATCATAACCAGCAGGTCGATTTGGCCATCTTGGATTTTCAAGTGGCCAATCGTTCATATTTGCCAAGCGTCCCCTCGGGAATCATCATGCCAAATTTGGTGCTTGTATCACTATTTGCATGATTTTTCCACTATCCGCTTCACTATGTAGTTAAGAGTAGAGTTCTATTTATTTGATTCCTGCCAATCTATTGCTTCACACTCCAGTCCAGAGGGGGGCGGTAATGCGCATCTTTGCCAACCGCCAATAAACACTGAAGAAGAAGAAGAAGAAGAAGCAGCAGCAGAAGCAGCAGAAGACACGTTTCCTATGAAGATGACCACCCTCCAGTCGCTGAAGTCTTTCATCCAGCAGCGTCTCTCCGTGGCGGTGGAGGAGATCTCCGGTCTGCTAGAAACAACCATCTGTAACTATGAAGAGGAGATTAACCGGCAGCGCAAGATGCTGGTGGAGGAGAGGACTGAGTTCCTCATCAACAAAGCAGGTCTCAACAAGTTTCTCTTCGCTGTGTTGCTGTCATTAAACTCACAGGCCTGTCTCGGTTCAACAGTATCTTTCAAGGTGCAACATTTAAACCAGCTGACTGAAGCTAATTGGAGTTAGATAACATGTAGTTTAGTCTCCCTTTAGGCTGCAGCAAGCTACACCAGATTAAGACAGGAAGTTGAGCATTTATGGCCTTCAGAGTAAAAGTGTCACATAAAACAAAGGTGAATAATGTTGTTGTCATCGGCAGTTCACAAAGGGCTCAGTCGCATCAATCGCAAAATAATTTGTCGTTATGTTTTAGAGAAGTGTTAGTCTCCCACATTACGACCCGAGGCCTTCAAAGCAACGATCTTTGGATTTACTGTGAAGGAGATGACACCGGAAGTAGTTCCGAACCTGCGAAAATCCAAAACAAGACGACACAAGTCTGTCTCTGCTACTCAGAAGTCCGCTTATTATCTGCGACTTTGGGCTTGTTTTCCTGAAAAGTCGCTCACAAATATTGGTAGCCGCGGTTTGCGTTTTTTTGAACTTGTTTCTAAAGTGTAGTAGTTGCTTGTTTGGGCTCCTGTCTCTCCTCTATAGCGGTCTAGTTTGTCCTGTTGTAGGATCCGCACACAACCCAGATCCCTCCGCCGGTCTCCCTCCGCCATACACACTGATACAGGGGTTACACATCTGGAGGACTACAGAGAGAGGAGATGATAGTGACATCATCAGTGTGTGCAAACACGTCAAATGTCCCAGAATGATGCATGTTTTTAGGATACAGTATAAATATAGTACACACAGCATGTTTAGCTTTATAAAAAGTTGAACTATGTTGTATGTATGGAGCTGTAATGTATTCAAAAACATACAGACAACATACAGATTTACAGCATCTATTCATCAACATGAACCTTATTTCCTCTGTCTATCTACAGTACCTATTTATCATATATCAGACTGCATTGGGTTATCTAATATGATAATATAGGCTACATTTACAAACGGATTAGACACTTCTGAAGACTGAAATGTATATTTCACTCACTCTACCATCCCAGCTAAGATTTACTACATATAGTAGGGCTACTAGAGTTGTTCAGCCGGACATGTGGCAACTGTTTGATAATGTAAGAGCTTGTCCAAACATAATAAAATGAGTTTATATTTCATTTAGTTTGCTAATAGCTTGATAATGTAATGAACTGGGACTGGGTTCGTTACTTTATAACAGAGAGAACAGGCGACAGATGGATCTTTTTACAGGTTTATTTGGAAAGATAAAAAGTTTAAAAAGGTGACATTACAAATAGAACATGTGCAAACACACTTTAAAAACAGATGCACGTACAGCTGGCGGTACTGTGAGGTGGTCAGTTTATTATTAACACGGTGTGTTTCAGTGTAACTTATCGGCAGATGTCTCTCTCATTCAGCAGCCTTGTTCCGTCCCGTCATCCACCGCTTTCTTCTTCCTCACCGCGGACGGCCAGGAGCTCCCGCACCTCAAAGTCTCGCCACATATCCATGTTGTTCTCGTCCGTAGTTCACAGACTGTGCGCCCTCATTTGCAACCGAATAAGTTTGTCCCGCCCTGTTTGTTAGCGACCCTGGTCCGTGCCATTCGCATCAAAATCAACCCTGGTCTGACCCACCTCTCGACCCGGGTCGCAAAAGCGAGTCGATCAACGCGGGTTAACCCTTTCATACACACAATCGACCCTGGTAGAGTCCTCGGTGTGAATTAGAGTGTTGTTGCGG
>CAKALU010069266.1:64743-91145 GCA_916700995.1 Hozukius guyotensis | reverse complement strand
TCACAGACTGTGCGCCCTCATTTGCAACCGAATAAGTTTGTCCCGCCCTGTTTGTTAGCGACCCTGGTCGCAAAAGCGAGTCGATCAACGCGGGTTAACCCTTTCATACACACAATCGACCCTGGTAGAGTCCTCGGTGTGAATTAGAGTGTTGTTGCGGGACAAATATTTGCGGAGTTGATGGAGTTTAGCTAACAATGCCAGGTACTAAGTGGGCAAAATATGGCAAAAAGTATTACAAAGACGGGGAAAAAGACAGAGGACTTTAAGATTGAGACCGTTTTTGTAAGTGTGGTACACGAGCACGTCATGCCGAACTGGTTAGACGAGAAAGCCAGAAGCCGTTAGACTTGTGAACAGCTACAGTACAAGGAACGGTCAGTTCACCGTGCATATAGACTGATAAATGACCTTTTGACCTTTTGTCAGATATTGCTGCTATTAATCCTGTGTATGTCTTTTAACACATTTTGTCATACTTGTATTTTTAGACTGTTTTTTATGTGTATAAATGAATTGTCTGTGTATTTCTGTTTGCACGCTCGCTTGCCTTGAATAGCCCCTTGAGGGACGAATACAGTATTTTGAATTGAATTGAATGTTTCAAATATCCCAAAATGAATGAATACAGCTTGAAGTAACAGCGATAAATCCTGGTTTCTTGAGAAAAGAGAGATATTAATTGATAAGCAATTAAAAAAAGAAAACAGGAAAACATTTAACTCTGTCAGTGTATAACAGCTTTTGTGTTTCTTTCACAGATATGCAACAAGCTATGAGATTTCGAGTCATCATCGATCATGACATCAAGAAGATAACTTTCCAAAATGGCATCCCGTCATCTGTGGAGGACATGATTAAAGTGTTTAAACAAGCTTTCTCCATCACCACGGAAATAGGTCTTCAGTACAAAGATGCTGACTTTGATGACTTTTTCACACTAACCTCTACAAGTGACCTAAAGGATAAAGACACAGTCAAAGTAGTGCAGGTGCATCCAGGCATAATAACGACCGCGGTTCATCAGGAACGCAACCCCGACACATCTGACGTGTCGTCTGTAGATGATCTGATCTCTGTGGATTCACAAGACGCTCTGATTCACATTCCCCCCGCCATTGAACGGCACAACCTGTGGCCTTCCGTCTTTCCCATTCCCATTTTCTCGTACAACACCGAGATGGCTTTGAGGCAAGGTAACGAAAAGTTCCTCAAAGATGGAACCCTGCTGACGTCACCGAGCGTCAAATCGGACATCCTGGAGCGCCTGGCGGAAGCCATGTTTTCCTACACAGCTTATCCCAACGATCCACAGCGGGCTGCAGTCGCACAGGCACTAATAGAGAAGCATCCCTGCTTGAGGGAGCCCGGCTCTTATAACGGATGTTACGGGTGGCAGCAAAGCCTCAAATACAAATGTGCAAACTACCGGAGCAAACTTAAAGCACACGGAAACCCCGAACTGCTAATAAATACGATGAAACACAAGCAGGAGGGCGACAGGAAACCTGCCAAAAATATCAAGAAACCCAGGAAATCTGAGGTAAACTACCTCCCCCCACATCCAGCCGGTGAAACGGATGACAGCCTGGAGAGCGTGAGACTGGAGCTCATCGCATCGAGCAAGACAAAGGACAACGGTCCGATGATAAATGACATGATGTCCAGAACGTACAGCTGCAGAAGAAGGGAAGTGGTTGGCCAGGCCATGCAGGTGGCAGAATTCAAAGAGAGATGGCCTGCCCTCTTTGATCCGTTGCAGGTAAAGAAACTAATTGAATTGTCACACCAGTGTAGTACAGTCGCTCTGAAACTGGAGTTGGTAGCCTACAAGGGTTTGTGGAGGATTCATTAAATGGGAAACTGTAGAAATGTGCACATCTGTTTTGTCCCAAGTGCTGAGTCCAAACATGGTCTCTATCTCAACACTGTTAAAGGCAGGGTCAGTGATCTTGAGAAACTAGATTTTTAAAAAACGACATGGCTATTACTAGTACTCACAGCTGCCAAGCTAGCAGCTTGTGGAAGACTCCGTGATGTGCAATGAGTGCACGGGCTGAGTGCGCACAGGCAGGTAGACAGGCAGGTAGCCCGTCCAATCATTACATTCAAGCCGAATTAAATGATTGTTTGTATATTCCAGCTGTGTGTCGCACCTCTTTTATACGTCACTCCTGTGCATACATCTGTGCATCCTTGCTCATGTCTCTTCTGATAAGGCCCCTAGCTCCTTTCCCCTCCTCGTCCTTGGTTCCTTTGCTCTCACCTGCTTTAGGCCGCATCAAGGCCAGTAGAAGGTGGCTGGCCTATTGTGGGTCAGATTCCCTTTAGAACAGCCCCCACCCTCCCCATGAGGGGTCTGTTCAACTGGGTCTGAGGAGCAGCTTTCAATTGGGAGATGGGCTGAGCAGGGATCAGGATCAGGCCCTCTGACTCCCAAGCTGTCCCAACAAACAGTTTGTTCTTCCTGCAGCAGTATTGGATTACATTATATGGGAATGCGCCTGCATGTGTAACTTCATACATTTTCTGTATAAGCAGTTGACATAAATCCTGTCTTCCAGATAAACGAGGAGTTCCGAAGGTGCAACACTATTCCCCTGGAGTCGACATTTATCTCCCAGCTGGACAGGTACACGCCAAAGTTCCTGGAATTATTCAGCTCAAGGGGAGGAGCTGTTGGACAGCGCATGAAGAGTGTGTTGATTGAACTGATACAGGTGAGTAATCAATACATTGATAGGGTTGATCTAGATTTGTTTTGTTTTAACCTCTTCTACTCCACCCCTCTTTACCATAGACAAATTAGGGGGTACAGGGGGTCTTTAGTGTGTGTACATCATCTGAACGCTGGGAACCTGAACATTTATTTGAGATGCAGCTCAGCACTGTGTGTCAAGTTGTTCTAGTCATTAATCAGAAATAAACTTTTGTTTAGGCGCCTATTCATATGTTGAAAGTTTAGAGTGTATAAGGGCTTAGAACATTATGATGGAAGCAGATGATGGCCATTCCCATCCTCAATTATGTCTCATAATTGTCGCAGCAACATTTGGGTTGATACCATTTGGTGCTAAATTTAACAATTTTTTTACCACTTCAGAATTGATAAAAAGGATTAATAATCCCTCCAGAATACCACATTAAGACACTAAGACTTTGAGGAACACCATAGAAAAAGATATGCTGTGATTTGGGATCTAAAACTTTTGACATGCGGAGATTCCTGCAAGAATTGCATTTTTCGGCGATTGGACGGCGAGCACTTGTGTTGTGTAAACTGCTCAGAAACCCTCTTATTGTCAATCTAGCTAGGAAAGCCTTCCATCCTCTGAATGCTCTAGGTCTGTAGTTTGTGGCTGTAAAGTTTCATGAGGCTGTGATTATCCTAGAGGTCACAAAAGGTCATTTTATACAGTGAGGTCAATGAAATGTCTCCTATGGGGACTAACATCATCACACATGAATACAGTTGGGCTCATTGGATCCACAAGAGTCTCAGCTTTACAGTGATACCCAATTCATGTAATTCAAGACTGTTTAGGGACCCCAGTATGCAGAAATATTCAAACACACCATTTTTAGAATAGGTGGAAATGTGTAACTGAAATTTATTTTCTTTAAAAACTGTCAGAGGTCAAGGGACCCTTTTGAAAATGGCCATGCCAGTTTTTCCCTCACCAAAATTTTGCCTAAGTTTGGAGCGCTATTTAGCCTCCTTCTCACGAGAGAGCATGACATGGTTGATAAAAATGGATTCCTTGGGTTTTCTAGTCTAATCATAACAATACCTTCACTCTAGCTCTAAACTAGCTGAGCCTGTTTCTGAAAGACAGTAAAGCTGGCCAAGGAGTTGAAGAGGTTAAATAAATGTTGAAGACATGCTGTTGGTACGTGTCATTCTCTGCTCATAGCTGCCTTATGAAATAAATATAACTCATGAGCTGAGAGAGAGTGAAACAAGCTTTTATTGAAGAAGTGACAGAGGAGAGAGGTGCAGATTGTGTTTTTATTCATGTTTCTATGATTAACTGTAGGACCCACATGCCTCGGTGGTGAAGAAGAGGGACGTGACTCTGAGATGCCTTATTGAGTACTTGGGGGAGAGTGTGCAGGAGCTCATTTCTGACTACTATGTAAGTATTGTCCTAATTACTTTACGTTTTATTTTAAGTCTTATTGTAGTTTTGAGAGCTCCGCAGGACTCGACATTAAGCTTTTTCAGCCAGTTTGATGTAGATGAGATGTTTTATTTGCCCAATAGCCAAACTTCCATGTAGAAATGGAAGGCCTATGTAACACCCACCACTACTGCTGGCTAAGCAATGACAATCAGGGAGTTAACTTTAAAGAGTAGAAGCTTTAATTCCAGAAGTTTAGCTTTATAATTCATATCCCCCCACCGTAACCTACTCACTGTTTAAACCCCAGCTATACGAACAGGGCAGGGCTGAATTACACACTGACACACACTGCAATCAAGACGTTTACACGCTAAGTGAATTCACCCATTTATAAGTCACACGTGATTGATTTCACTGCAAACGATTTGTCTGACCGTTTGGCTGTCTGACCGGGATTCGACCTGAGTTAGGTTATACACGTTGGGGAAGAAGGCAGATGGACGAATGAAACAAAACAAAACAAACCAGAAAAGTAAAGAAAAGTACTAGACAGCAAATAAACCCTAAAGAAAAACAAACACGAACAAAAACAGTCCCACGGCAAAAGCAGCTGATGCTCTGCAGAGAAACAAATATTAACAATCTTAAAACACTTCATTATCAAACATTAAAATACATACCAATTAAATATTAAAACACTCCATAACTAAACTCGATCTACTTTCCTACCGACTACCAGCCGCCTTCAACACAGCAGGTAAACAGGTCTACAATACATTGAACACAAGAAATGTCACACACATTCAAACAAAATTTTCCGGTTTGTGTCAGCTGCCACACCTATTAAAAAATCCATAAAATCAAAAGGGATTTAAGCAATTATTTTTAATTTATTAACGTACGCCTTTGTTTGCATTGTTTGTGCTGTTAGCACCGTTAGCTGCCAGCCGCCGGCTCAGCCGTCTCCATGTTGAGAGCCGTGTGGAGGCAATAGATATGCTCTCAATTTCGTATTAAGCACCTTGAAGGGTTACTTTCCCAATTTTCACAGAATAAATGTTTCTACATGTAATCATATTGGTCAGCCTACTCATACAAACAGAACTCTGGAAGTACTTTTTCTTCTTCTCAGTTATGCATGTTTATTAAAAAATGTAAAACCCAGCGGGAGAAAAAATGAAATGGAATTAAATAAGGATAACAAAGTGAAGGCCACTCAAAGTCCATTAAAAGTCCTTATAGTCCCCAACTGGAATCAACCGACCCTGTAGACACACCCAGATCTCACATGACCACTATTCATATAATCCCTACAAGATGGAAAAGCTTTAATAGGCGCTGTAGTTGCACAATCATTACATTCCATTGATTAATAATACAATCTGACATTTTCCCTAAGTAATTCAGCCTAATGTATACATACAGTGTATGGAGGACCACAAGAGTCACGTAAATAGTAACAGAGTATTAAATTAATAACTAATTGTACAATAAAAATAGGCATTAATAAATGTGCTTAAAGATTGCATGCTACATCCTATGTGGCTGTTTTGCATTGATTTGCCTTGTTTTATTAGCGGCGGACCGAGAGGGTCACGTTAAAGCTAAGTGACTCAGCAAACCCAAAAGCAAATGGGTTTAGTAAAAGCAGCGGGGAAATGCTAGTGCTAACGGGAAAAGAAGTTGCCCTTTTAAATGCCTGATTAAAACCTGTATTCTTAATTTAATTTGTGAATCCAGTTATTTATCTCTTTTTAAACTGTATTATTTATTTATGAATTCATTAATGTATTTTTAAAAGATGTACTTATTGACTGTTTTATGGTGTTTTTGTAAATCCCTTTTTAATTTGAACTATTTATTGAAGGATTAATATTTTATTTGTAAATTCCTTTTCATAATTCATCTTTTTATTGCCCAGTAAAATGTCGATACTTTGTAATTTTGTCCATTTATTCAGTAATAGTAAATTAATTTGTAAACACATTTATTAATGCCTATTTTTATTGTACACGTAGTTATTAATCAGTTAAATGCTCTGTTACTATTTACGTGGCTCTTTTGGTCCTCCATAACAGTGCAGCATGTACATACTGTAGTAATACAGTGAAACCTTTTGAATAGTTTTGGCTATCTACTCTCAACACATTGGATTTGAAATAAATAAATGAATGACTGTTTGCATGTTTTATAGAGAACAGCGGAGGATAAAGTGCATCATGACCTTAAAACCCAGAGTATGAGGATCTACGTTTGCCACAAGCCGGACGCAGTGGGCATCATCATCGATGGGAGTCCAGTGCTGACGGGTCTGGATAACATGTCCCGAGCCTGCTGCCTTCTCCTTGGCCTGACCTATGCCCTAAATCTGGACTACCCTCCCAAACTTGCCAAAACTTTTGAAGTCTTTCAAAGACTATTTGTAGGACTCGACACGCTGCAGCCAAAACCAACGTCCAAGTACATCAGCCTGAAAAACAAACTGCTCACCTGAACGACCTCTGTATGCTTTTGGGCTGCTCATTCAAGGCTGTGTTTACTTAATGTGTTATATTTAGGAGTTGTAATGGTGTCTGGTTATTTGATAAGGATTGTGTTGAATGTTCGTCATTTGTAAGAACTGTGTTAATGACAAAGGGTTAAAACATTGAGCTGTGATTCAGAATTTTAAGGAAGGTAAAACTGGACACATTTGTCAAATAGCCACAGCAGTTCCTGTTGTGACACCTCTGTAATATGTAATAAGCGTTCCCTTTGTCAGTCAGGGCAGTTCACCCAAATTACCAAAGAAAAGAAAGATTTCGCAAGGTTTCAGCTGTTCTTGCTGAGAAGGCATGTTGTATAAGCTCTGAACGTTTTCCAATGAGGTATTTTTTTACTTAACGAGACAAGGTCTTCTGTAGCTCAAAGTTTTATTTTTACACGTAGTAAAATTATTTTTTTATGATTATCTCGGAGGGGGAAAATAACACTGAAACACATTTTGAACATATTTAAAAATGACTACTTTTATACATTTTGTAAACTGACGTTTCTGTTTAGGGGGGGTGACTGGGGAGAATGAACCACTACTGGTTTACATATGTAAATAAGTCCTTTTAATAACAGTTTCAAGTAATCCAATTTTTCCACTCCCAGTACATTGATCTGTGCGCCTTGATTGGTAAATCAAGCGCATGGTTGATCAATCCGTTCACTCAGTTTAGCACTCTGTTCTCACAGATGTCGGCCGGGGAGCGATTTATCAGAGCACCCTTAAATAAAAATAAATAATTTAAATAGCTCTAAATCAAAACTGTTTTCCCCCACAGACAGGCCGAATGGTTCGATCCTCCTACTGTAGGACGACAGTACATTTACTGTCGTCCTACAGCAGGAGAATCCAACAGTAAGTGTAGCCTACTGAATCTTTGCTGGATTCTGGAGACATGGTCGATATGATATTTCCAGTGGTCATCTAATTTCAGGCACCCGTGTCTATGTACTGTATGCGCTGATCATGTCAGAATGTGTTCAGTTCAATTACTCAGCTTTCAACCAGTAATGATCTCTGTTATAATATTACTGAGTAATACTTGGATGAAAGTTTCTATATGAAAACTTAAGGGCATTATGATGAAATCTAAAGATAAATTCATGTTTAAATAACATCAAGGTTTATGATTATCCTAAACTGAACTGAGTCCCCATTTAACTTTGACAAAGTTGTTGTATCCTCTCTGCCAGTTGAAAGCAGTGGAGGATCCTCGTTTTTTCTCTCTGGAGCTCTTCAGGACTCACTTGGCCTGCCAGCTTGGCAGAGAAGTGGACCAGGTCCTGCATGAAGAGGCCCACGGCCCCTCTAGGTGCCGGAGGGATCTCGGTCAGAGTGCAGGAGTCGAAGCGAAAGTTGATGTTCTTGTCCCTGGGGAGGCCCGGCCCCCGTTCCTCGATCCATGTCAGAGGTCTAGAAGGACACGGATGAAATTAATGTTTAAAGGAATTGTTAAATCTGTAATTTAACTTTATATTTACTTTAAAGTTTCCCTTTAACTGTCATGACAACCAAGGGATGGCAGAGACTGGAACACATCTCCTTTAAACATGTTGTTAACATGGCAGTTCCACAATGAATGATATCATTTCAAGATGGTTATGATGCAACCACAACCAACTAAACCCTGTTTTACACCAATAAAAGCACATCCAACACTGTCATCTGAAGATCAACTCAAAACTTTCTCGTTTCTGAAAAAATTACTTCAACCTGTAACGGGACTTTGGAGTCACATCGTCTGTGAGCTCGAGACAATTCTGACCAAGAGAAACTGATATTTCACAATGAGTCCACAACACTGTTATTGTGAAACATTATCCACATACTGGATGTATTAGAAGGGGTAACAATATACCAATATTGACAATAACTGATATCTACAACAATTATTGATATTGAATAATACAGCTTGAATCATGAAATGTAACAGACACCTCACTAACGGTTAAAACTACCACCAACATAATCCACCATGTTCTCAACAGACACATTAGAAATACTAACAAAAAGTAACATTTGCATTTTGGAACATAAAACAGCAAACGTAACACAATACTCAGTCCAGCACTGCATGATGGGAAATGGGAAATTCTTCTACCATAGCTTAGCAGTGAGCAGATGGTGGTGAGGAGCGGCTTGAACACAGGGTGCACATCTTTATGCCTGACCTCCATCAACATACTGACGGCGCCATAAGGGGCATAAAGCGGCCATCTTGTTGAGGTCAAAGTATGTAAACAAACTATGATGTATGCTCCCAGTGACCGGAGAGGTCAGGAAACGGTCGCTAAGTTCTTCTTTCTCTTGTTTCTCTCTTCTTTTCTGAGCCTGACTTTTGACGACTGGCCATTTTTCTATTTGTAGTTATTTATAATTACTTAATTCCTAGTGAGGTTTACTGTTTCAGAGCACTGATGTTATTTCGGATAATATATATATATGCAATGGAGGCAGGATATTTTACAGTTTAACTATAATATATTAATTAATTTGGCAAAAAAAGAGACAAAAGGCACAATTAACAAAGTTAAAGATGAATTTGACTGATAGCTTTATTATTATTTTTTAATTTTCTATAGATATTGCGATAATAATTGGCCATGATAATCGTATAGTGAAAATCTGATATTGTTGGTTTTAGTCTTTTCATGGGATTTTTGGACTATTTATTGCATCACTGTGGTAGACATACAGTACATACAGTACGTACAGTACATGCAGTATGCTCTCTCACCTGTTGTCAGAAGTCTGAAGCTTTGCAGTCATCTTGCTGTAGTTGTTACCAGGGTTTTCCTCTATGGTTGCCGCGGTTACTGACAGCTCACCGAACAAGTCAACCAACCAGGTGAGGCGAGCAATTCCACTGAATGCTAGGAAACCAAAATCAGGCTTCAGGGCTCCACCTTGAACGAATTATAGTATACACACATTATTATTATTTCCTTATTGACATTTAGCTTGTTGAGTGGTTCTTTTTGCTGCCTCTTGGGACAACTTTCACATTAGACTGGTGTTAACGTGACTGTTCGTTGAGAGTGTTTTCAGCACAGTGTACAGCATGACATTTGATAAGAAAATATTTTAAATACAAAAAAGTTTAAAATGGAGATGAACGTTGTGGTTAAAGCTGTGTCACAGTAATCACAGATATACGTACACTCCCGTCTCTTACCTGTAAAATGAAGAGTACCTTCCTGCAGGACTTTTCCCTCGACCTCTCTCTTCAGTACTTTGTAGTTTTCTGACAGCAGCTCGATGTGTTCCTCATGGAGAATCACTCCTGACACACACACACACACACACACACACATACAAATGTTTACTGAGATAGCAGAATGAGATGTGTTAAAACTTCAGTAGGCAGAAATGTTTTTGGCATCATCATTGGGCAAAAAAATAACCTTTCAGCATATTGTAATTCAAGTGTTCTGAGAGAAAGCTAGACTTCTGCACCTCCTCATGGCTCTGTTTTCAGGCTTTAAAAAAATCTAGCCCGTGATGGGAGACTTTGACCAATCACAGGTCATTTCAGAGAGGGAGCGTTCCTGTTGGCTGTGCTCCAGCTGGTGGGCGGTGCTTGGTATTTCCTCAACAGATCTCAACATGGCTGTCGGGTCAAAACTTTCTCATTCTACAGCTAAACAGTACACTACAAGATGTTTCTGAAACCATTTGAGGCGAGAAATAGGCATTACAGCAACAGAATATTGATTCATATTTGATCAGCACCGCCTAGTTTGACCGTTTGGTCGGAGTTGCGAGTGATTGACAGCTGCTCAGAGACAACAGACTCCAGATCAGCTCTGATTGGTTGTTTTCCTCCGGTCTGTGAAGTCTTGCAGATGCCATTAGGAGAACCGGAGGACATCGGCGGACACAGAGGAACATGATTTTTTTTTTTCAGATTCATGGTCTCATGCACTACTGTCAGGATATAGTGACCGTTTTAATCATATTTATTACACGGCTGTGTTGAATACTCGATTCTGATTGGTCAATCACAGCGTTCTGCCATCTGTAATTTCTCTATACAGACCGTTGCTATGTAAAACAGACCGTTGCTATGTAAAACAGACCGTTGCTATGGGCGCAACTCTGACGTCGGACTCTGGAGGACCGTTTTTGTGTCAAAATATTGATTTCTTCAGTAAGTAGCCGTGTAATAAGCTGGATAATGTACAGCTAGTGTGTCGTTGTTGTGAAAGAATCCCCTTCAGGGCGAGGCTGCACCCTATTCTTTCACAACAATGACCCGCTTGCTGTACATTATCCCTTACTCGCTCCATTTCTACCCGCTGCAGCTTTAACTGTGAGTTGGGCCTGTGTGTTTTTTGCAAAAATGTCACTGAACCCATGCAGGGGGCCAAGCACTGATCTGAGGATGTAGTCATTTATGAAGTGCAATCAGGAGCCCTGAAACTTCACCCCAGGTTTTCTGGTGGAAAATGTTGTTCAGTAACCCAAAAACATTCCATCAATAGTACCGATGATGATACTGAGTCTGAAACAAATACATTAACTTCCACAGCTAAGGAGATGTATTACGGCTGAAATACTGCACAGAACCCTATTTGAAAGTATTTGTCTGAACTGTCCTGGCTGGTGGTCATCTGAAGTTCTCTCACGCTGCTCCGTACACTGCACTGGCTCCATGTGGCTGCTTAAATCTGGTTCACTGGTGCGTGGCTACTGTGCTGTGAATGGCTCAGGCCCATCCTACATCCAGGACATGGTCAAACCAAACACCCCAACCCATCCACTACTCTCTGCTACTGCCAATCTGCTTGTTACTCCCTCACTAAGAAGGGGGCCCAGCTACTGCTAAACACAAAGTCACTACTGTTTGCTGTCCTGGCTCCATAATGGTGGAACTAACTCCCCCACTAACATCAGAACAGCAGAAACTCACCACATCTTCCGTCGCAGACTGAAAAACTCATCTGTTCAAACTGCACCTCTCTTATTGCAGCACGTGAAGTAGAACAGCATGAGTACATACATGCGAGTACTTACATATTGTTAGAAATTAGTATTACCTTTTTCCTGGGCAAAATCCCAGAGCTCCACAGCAGACTTGTAGTTCATGGCCATGGGATACTCGACACAGACGTGTTTCCCTGCCTGCAGAAAAGTTCTGATGAGACAGGAGGAGGGAGTTTTCTTCATCAAAATTGGTAAAAAATTAAATAATTTTGATTAGAAACTATGTTGTTTCTCAGTAGATTTGTAAAAACGTTTAGATAACAGATCCGTAAAGTTAAACAGTGTCTGGTGTAATAATGCAGTGAAAGAAGATGCAACAGCCATCGTCCTTACAACCTGAACTAATGTGTTCTGTTATCACCGGTTAGATTATCAAAATGAGAAAAATAACAGCTTCAGTCCCTGAGGAGCTACGTTAGCATCTTAGCATTAGTGACGGTGCGCACAATGCCACACACACACCTAATGTAGGGCTATAGCTACAGGTTGCAAAATGACTACCACAAAAGATTCATTACTTAACATGACTGTCTGCCTGAGTCATTCCACTCGACTATAATATATGCAGGCTCTGCAACGAACCGGCAACCATTTGTTGTGAAGTGAATGCAATGGAATGTGACATCTAGTGGCTGAATGGTATCAGTGTTGTCAATTGTACCTTTAATGCAACACAGATCAAGTGTAGATACTTTTTGCATTCTTGCCCCATTACCTGATATTGTCCTCATGCGACGCATTCTCAGTGCAGATGAACGCCACATGAATATCTTCTCTGCTCACAGCGTCTTCTACTGAGATCTGACTCACTCCCTGCTGATCGTCCAGGCTTCTCCTGTTGACAAAAAACACCCGTCAGGATGATAATGACGAGAATGCTGCTGTGATCACGTAAACACAACGCACAGTTGGCGGTTTATTAGGTCTACCCAGCTAAAATTATTGCGGTCTAATCCAACCGCCCTGCAAAAAATGAGGGCGGTACCCAAATCATGTTATTCAGAGTCTGCACTTCTGTTGTTGATGCGGTATTTCAATTTGTCACGTGCTTGTGGTTCATGCTTTTTCTTATTTACAGATATTTAAGAACAAAATGTGTCATGATGAGTCCACGAGTGCTGTTTTTACGCTTCGTGCGGTCAGCGTCTCCGGGTGGACTCTTCATCTAGTTATCCTTTATAGGCTACTTTGTTTTAGCTATTATGACTTTTTGCTTGCTTGTTGACTAGTGGTGATGTAACGGACCGTAGTTGATCCGTACGGATCCCCCCACGGTTTGCACGCACGTGGACCGTGGATTAATTACATAGTTCAACCATCGTAGTTTGAAATAAATAAAGTTTTACTGCCGATTGTTATCGGCCGATATTCAGTAAAAATATGCGATAGGGAGATCGGCAGTAATGCTTTCTAGTCACCGATCTCTGATGATGCTACACTGTGAACAACAAATCCATGTTGAAAACTTAAAATCGGCAGGAACAGAGCTACACAGTTTCCATTTAGTTACACTGTGGTGCCTTCAGGCTTTATTCAGTCAAGATGAGTATCTGGCGAAGGTAAATTAGATCATCATATAATCATATGTAATCTTGTAAAATGTAGTTTTAAAGTAAATAATAGAGAGGGAATTATGACCTGTTTAACTTCCTAACACTAGATCTCAGCAGCTTATAATACCACTTTCCTCCTCATCCCCCTGTTGCACATTATTTGGATAAGATCCCCTTAAAGAAACATCATAAATGTATGTACAAGAACAAATATTCCTGTTCCATTGTGAATGTCATTGGTTTAGAGAGGATGCAGGAGCAGAGATGCATCCTTTTCACATGCTTTTACACGTGACAGGCACAGAATCAGCTGACAGAAGGACTTTGTGCCGCTCTTCCTCAGTTGCTGCTCCAGGCCATGTCCTGTGTTACCTATGCCTAGGATGATTATTGCTTGTGTTTATCTGTGCATGCTGAGCAGCATGTGTGGGTTACCTGGATATGAATCCTTTGACATTGAGTTTCTCTGCAGGACTGCCAGGTAGAGGAGTTAACATGTCTCTAATCCTCACCCAACCTGCTGTGCCAATGCCAACAACCACTGCTCCAAACATACTGCCTGAGAAACAAAGAAAAAAAGATTAGAGAGTAGTTAAGTGAGTGGAGTTAAATCGGGTGTCCAGGATATCAAAAAATATAAATGACTGATAGCCAAGTTTTATATTTTTACACCATTTTATCTAATGACTTTCCCATGTGGTAAATCATGTGGGTAAAACTAGCAGAGAAAAGAAAACAAGTATAGCAGAGCATCATAGTAACACCAGACGTAAACACATGGATTCCCCTTTAGCTGCCCAATTCTTAGAATACAATCATGCTATCTCATCTTCACATCTGCTTCATAGGCATTGAAAATGTTTCTCTCCTAAGAAGAGGTGCTAATTAAGATAACTTGGTACTTAAGACGGGAATCATACTTGATCTACCGGTTAAAAACCATAACATTTTCAATGTCGAAGTGTCCTTGGGCAAGATACTGAACCTCAAACTGCTCCTGAAGGCTGAGTCATCGGTGTGTGAATGAGTGTTTAGATTAGATCCTGATAGACAGGTTGGCACCTTGCATGGCAGCCTCTGCCATCAGTGTATGAACATGTGTGTGAATGGGTGAATGCTGACATGTAGTGTGAAGAGCTTTGAGTGGTCGGAAGACTAGAAAAGCGCTGTATAATTTTACCATTTCCAGGAAGCTGTTGTAGCTTGACTTTGTCCAATCTGCCCTAAATGACACCACATTGTTGGGTCATACATTGAATTGATAGGAGATGTCCCGCCCTAAGGGAGGACGAGGACCTGCCGTCCTCCTCTACCCCCCGACGATGCCACAACCACTTCACACACACAGGCTGCTATTTCCCCTCTGCCCTGCAGGGGTCGCTGTTGACGCATTTTAATCATTCGTTCATTAATTATCCGTAACCGCTTAACCGGCTTAATTCACACCTACGGGACACTTAGAGTCAACAATGAACCTAGCCTGCATGTCTTTGAACTGTGGGAGGAAACCGGAGAACCCGGAGAAAACCCACGCTAACACGGGGAGAACATGCAAACTCCTCACAGAAGGACCCCAAGCCGGGTTTTGAACCTGCGACCCTCAATGAAAGCCATCACCTCCAGACTCGCGAACAGTTTCTTTCCCTGGGCCATACGGACACTGAATAAAAAAATAAATCTATGCAATATTAATACACTGAATGTGAAATACATTTGTCTGTGCAATATATCCTTGACGCAAAATACACCTCAAGTGCAACTTTGTTTACATTTTATTTATTACATCTACCCTACCTATTTTACAAGTGCAATTACCTCTGTTTACATTACATCTATTTTTATATTTTATACTTCTAGTGTAACACTTCTGTTTTTATTTATTTATTACATCTACTTTACCTATTTTATTTACTTTATAACTGTGTGTGTTTTACCTGTTATATGTTTTATCTGCCTCGTCTTGTCAAGTATTTGTTTTTAAAGCACTGACCAGAAGTGGCAACTGTGAATCTCGTTGTATTTAATACAATGACAATAAAGCTTTCTATTTTATTCTATTCTTGCTGTGAGGCGATAGCGCTAACCACTGTGGATTTTTTCCAAAGAAGAAAAAAAATATATTTTATAAATGATAATGAGATTTAGTAATGGTTTATTTCAACCAATCACTCTTTTTTTCATATTTTGGTCTCCCTCTTGCCTCTCAAAAAAATAGAGGAGCAGCCTCCATTGGTTGGTATCCACCTTCAATTAAAAAAACCTGATGTTTAACTTTAAATCATAATTCGGGTCACAGGTTCACACCTGAGAACATGCAGTTTATGCAAAGCATCCAGGCTTCTAGCTTTGCACTACTTTTGTTTGACACACTGCTACCAGTCTACTATAGGCTCTACATGTGCAGTAGGTGGAACCATCCAATGTCACTTTTAAATGTGTGTTCAGCCATATTTGGCTGAGCAGGCAGACAGTCAATGAAGGTAAAGCCCAGCTACAACAACACACATGACACAGTGTGTTAGGTAGTGTTGTGCTGTGGTGTCAGTGGATGAGCTGGCTCTTACATCATGACCATACTAGATATTACTACACTGTAAAAGATATGGTGCTGCTCAGCTGTAAAAGATGCCCCATTACAAAAGAGTCAGAGGCTCAATCCGGACAGAACAAGAAGCTTTCATCAGCCAGTCAGAGCTCCACTGCACCACAGGTCAGTAACATAACCCTGCTCAGTCATCTCAGAACATGTTGTGGTATCAAAATGGTCAAAACTCGAGCTCAGCTGGAGTCCATCATCTCCTTCTACCTGCTGTGTGTCTGACCGGAGTCACAAAGACACAGCTGACCACACAAGATACGGTAACGTTACACAACCTGAAGGACATCACGCTGCTCTCTTACCGGGTCTGATGGAGCTCATTCAGGGCTCACACGAAGAAATCTGTTACTGCTGTGCGTAAAGAGAAGTTACCTCGTTAGAGATGGTTTAACAGCCTGTCTGCAGCCAGACCAGCAGCATGAGACTGACTGAATGAATGGGAGACTGAATATGTAACTGACCGGGTGTGTGAGTGTGTGACTGGGTGAGGAGCGCTTGCTATGCTGCAGCGGTGAGACCGGTTTACTCCTGGGATAGGGGCGGAGCTGTTTTAGGCACCTCTTCATCATCAAGATTCAAGATTCAAGGTTCAAGCCCTTTATTCTCATTGTGTAGTACAACGAAATTAGATTGTGACAATCCCATAGGTGCTAATGAAAAGATAATACAATAAAAAATATAAAAATAAAATATGTTTATTGATGAGATTACAGTTTTGCCAGATTATTGCACAAAGTGTCCGTCAGATAATTATATAATTATTGCACAGAGTGATCAGCATGTTATTGCACATATCCGTAACAGTAGATTTACACTGAATTTCACTGAATATCATAATTTCATTTAATTTCAAAATGTATTTCGAACATGTAAAATTAAAAAAATTAAAAAATTAAAAAAGAGAATAATCCCAACCCTTTCTCCATAAGTCATTCATTGATAATTAATCAGCTTCCTTATTGAGCTAAACATATACTCTAATTGATTCTCCTAAACTTGTCTAAATATAATAATTGTCATACAAAAATATAAATTAATTACTGATATAATTATCCTTATCAAAATATAAATTCATTATCAATCAAGAATACCAATTCATTACTTATGATGTATCTTAATCAAAATACAAATTCATTACTTAAATATATTTATCTTAATTATATTGACTAGTTGTTATCTTTTCGTATATGCGCATATTATTATTTATAATATACAATACACAATATGCAATATATATCTATATATACAGTACAATACACAGCATCTGACCATGCATATAAAATACAATATAAAATATGATGATTATACATTATTCTTATACACATACACTAACAGATATACAGATACATATAACGTATACATATATATACACATATACACACACACCTACTGCATACTGCACATACACATACATACACATGCACACATACACATATATACACATATATACATATGTACATGAATGTATCAGATCTCTATCATACTGTCGGAGATTTGTCATGTTTTTGTTCAGAGCTGACACCTGCTCGCTCGCCCTCATTGCCGGCTCTCTGAAGCTCTGTTACCTGGGTTACTTGTTACCACGTGTATAATCAGTTTTCACTTTATTAATTCGCTAATGGGCATTAGCCCACCAAAAATGATGTAATGTGATGTAATCATGGACGTAGGCTACGAATGTACATGTTATGTTTGTTTATCAAATTGCTTGTATAGGCTCTACTTTAACATAAAACTGATTATCATTGGGTGTTGTTAGATATAGCCTATGAAAGTTTTTCATTCAAGCATTTTTGATGAATTTATTTATTTATACCAGAAAATAAAAACATGTTAAGAAAAAACACATAGTCAACACATGCTTGCTTGGGATTGTGTTCATCTTGTACTGTAAAGTAAATGTGTCAACAACATGATTTTGAATCAGCTTGAGACACACCAGGAGTTCCCCTGCCTGTAAACTAGAGATAAGATAGATAGAGATCTGCTACACACTGCTCCCTCTTGTTGTTTCAGTGAGGCTGGAGCACAGTGGAGTTTTTAGAGCCACCATAGAGCTGTTTCTATTTCTTTGAGTCTTATAAGTGGCCCATCATGACATATTTAGGCCCTGTTCACACCTGGTATTAACATGCGTCCTGAGTGATCTGATCACTAGTGGACAGCTTTAAGTATGTCTGTCGTAATATCCTACATATTCGTGAATTTGGGTACATTTTATTAGCATTAAAATATAAGGTTATTGTCCCCGGGGACATCGCCACCTTTCCCAGGTAACAGAGCTTCAGAGAGCCGGCGATGAGAGCGAGCGAGCAGGTGTCAGCTCTGTGCAGAGCAACGGAATAAAAACACCACACATCTCTGACAGTGCAATAATAATGCACTTTGTGTGCCTAGTCTGATATTCTGTAGATATGTAGCCTATAGATAAGATATATTTTAATAAAATACAGTCGTACCGACAAAATACAGTAGAGCACAGAGGCCGTTTCCATGCTGCGAGGCGGACAAGCGCTCGCGTTTCACCGGAAGAGCGCAGAGACCCGCGGATCTCAGCGGGATGTCAGTAGAGTAGGCGGTCCTTAATGTGGCCCAGGACAGTTTCACTACACACTGCTAAGAGAATGGAGGACGCATGTTAATACCAGGTCTGAACTGGGCCACAGTCTACATTCCTAGCACACCCCTAAATCCAGGTTATAGGGGGGTAAGATAATAGCAACAGGAAGGCACATCACTGATCAATGTTTTGAGGGTTGACCGACTCCAACATCAGAAGAGGCCACTCCGTAAAGATGCATATTAATTTGTTGTTGTTCCTTCTTTCCAGCTGCTGTGAACAGAGGGGAGTCAAAGGCCACAGAGAGAGAAATGGAAGCAGCCATGCAGCCGAAGACTAAATGATCCCTACCCCCACTACGTGAACTTTGAACCCCCTTAAAGGACAACACATGCACGATTTGTGTCAAAGGTCCCACATGCCAATTTCATGACTGTTTATGTTTTTATCCACATTAAGCAGGCACCGGCGAGGACTGGGATTTTGGTCCTATTAAATATGATTCAAATATTTTTGTTGTTCTTGTTTAAAGATGTTGTACTTTGGGTAACATTAAAGAAATTAGGATAATGCACTTTACTCTGAATGCTGTCTTTTGTTGAAGAGTATTAGGCCATGTATTGATTTACAGTATTCATAACTAAACTAAGTATTACTGATAGATCTATCTAGCTCATTATTGGTATTCTTTTGATACGAACCAAATGATCTCTAAATTTGGTGTTTAGCATTTGAGCCACATCCTATTTTACAGTATGGATGAAAAAGGAATTTCTGAATAACATGACACTTTATCCCCAGGTGTGTTTATTCTGTTACACCACTGTAAAAGAAGTTTTCAAAATATTGAGAAATATGTATCTGCATGCAGCATAAGAGCTGTGCTTGTTATAGGTTCGCCGCTTCTTCAGTGGAGAAGACAGACGTCCCTTCAGCGTAGCTGATAAACATGTCGGGGCTCCTGAGGACCATCGCCAGCCGAGCTGCTCCTGTCCTGCGGGGGGACACACATCAAGGAATAGATCAGCACAGTTGAAACTGACATTGGATTGAGCGTGTTGTCCCCGGCCATTCTGGGACCAACTGGATGGATCCTGGCCCACACTTGGAGGACAACAAGAAGAAAGACTAAAGTGGACATTTTGACGGTTTTTATACCCTTTTAGACATTATTTAATTATTCTGTTGCTTTCTAAAATCAAACATAATTTTTGAAATATAAATCCCTTTGGCAATATTTGTCTTCCATATACTTTTAAATCAGCAGACACTGTAAATCCTTATTATTTTATTCCTCATATCTTGTATCATCTTTTTCTGTTTCTACTTATGTGTGTGAACAGATTAATTGTCTCTTGTATGTGCGATATGATTTGTTGTGTTCATGTTAAATGAAACGTCATAAAATAAAAATCATATAATGAATGAATGAATGAATGAATGAATGAATGAATGGATAATCTCGGTGTAGGAATACAGTCGCCGCCTCCCCCAACAGAGCGGCACACACCGGTGTATTAATGGAGCGCACCCACATCCAATTGGCGACAATCCGTGTGACGTATACGGAAGTACACTGAGCAGAGTGAGTCGTCCTACCCCCCATGGTCCTACCGCTGAAACACAACACAAGGTGAGAATGTCTTCAGATTTAGTCTCAATGAGCAACAACAGACAGAGTTGAAAATGTCCACCTATAAGACAGCAGAGCTGGAGAGAAGACAGACAGGCAGCAGGTAGAGCTGCAGACACAGAGAGAGCAGTCACATGGAGATCAGCTGTGTGTTCAGAGAGATTCAGCAGGATGACTTCAGCATGACTCTATCAAATATGTGTCACAATGGATCCCAGATCACAGTTAGCTGCTGCTCTGGGCTGGATCCGCCTGCATGTCACACACGTTGTGTACTACAGTATGAGGTGTTTTAGTGTAGCCTAATAGACACCGATCAGCCATAACATTAAGACCACTGACAGGTGAAGTGAATAACATTGATCATCTCATTACAATGGCACCTGGCAGTGGGTGGGGTGGATATATTAGACAGCAAGTGAACATTTTCAACTTTGACCTTTGTGCTGGAAGCAGAAAAAATGGGCAAGCGTGAGGATGTGAGGGACTTTGACAAGGGCCAGATTGTGATGGCTAGACGACTGGGTCAGAGCATCTCCAGAACTGCAGCTCTTGTGGGATGTTCCCGGTCTGCAGTGATCAGGACCTACCAAAAGTGGTCCAAGGAAGGAAAACCGGCGACAGGGTCAGACCAGAGGCTCATTGATGCACGTGGGGAGCGAAGGCTGGCCCGTGTTGTTTGATCCAATAGAAGAGCTACTGGAGCTCAAACTGCTGAAAAAGTTCATGCTGGTTCCGATAGAAAGGTGTCAGAACACACAGTGCATCTCAGTTTGTTGCGTATGGGGCTGCGTAGCCGCAGACCGGTCAGGGTGCCCGTGCCGACCCGTGTCCACCGCCAAAAGCGCCTACAATGGACACGTGAGCATCAGAACTGGATCATGGAGCAATGGAAGAAGGTGGCCCGGTCTGATGAATCACGTTTTCTTTTACATCATGTGGATGGCAACGAGTTGGAGGTGTCGACTCGGCCTCCAAATTCTCCAGATCTCAATCCAATGGAGCATCTGTGGGATGTGCTGGATGAACAAGTCCGATCCACGGAGGCCCCACCTCGCAACTTATACAGGACTTAAAGGATCTGCTACTGACGGCTTGGTGCCAGATACCACAGCAGACCTTCAGAGGTCTGGTGGAGTCCAGGCCTCGACGGGTCAGGGCTGTTTTGGCGGCAAAAGGGAGGACCTACTCAATATTAGGCAGCTGCTCATAATGTTCTGGCTGATCGGTGTATATCAGTTGTATGGTGAGGTATATCATGAGTCCAGCAGAGAGAGACAATGAGAGTCTCCAGTCAACCAGACACTGTGGTGTAGCAGTGAAATTACATTCATTCTAGAGTGAGTTTTTCCCTTCATCCTCATGCTAAAATCAACTGGAAATAAACATTTTAAAGCTGATATTTTAAAATAAACTAATCCCCATTTAACCTATCCAAACACCCCGCTAACAAACACGCAGCCATAAACCGGAGAGGCCTGAGGGCACATGGCTGTGATGATGTCGACTCTGACAACACTCTGGTTTCCAGCTGGCATTTTGCCAGATTTTTTCCTTCTTAGGGTTTTGGATTATTGCAGAAAATAAACTCTGTGGAAAGTTTGCTCCGTTTGGTGGGCGCTGCTTGGTTTTGGCTCGACTGTCAACATGGTTACAAACTTTCTCATTTTACAGCTCAACAGTACACTAAAATATGTTTATGAAAACAGAAAAGAAAGTCATTACAATAACAGAATATTGATTCATATTGATCAGCGCTGCCTAGTTTGACCGTTTGATCGGAGTTCGTGAGTTCCGCGAGCAGTGATTGACAGCTGCCCAGAGACTGCTCCGCTCTGATTGGTTGTTTTCGTTTGGGTGTGGTGAAATCTCGTCATTAGGAGCGGTGATTTTTTTTTCAGATTATCTGTCTCATGCACTACTATCAGGATATAATAAAAGTTTTACCAAAATAACTTTTTATCATATTTGCTCAAAGTTACCAACTGCAGCTTTAACGCCACTGCATGAAAAGCTAAGTAATAGTTGAAATACGCCGTTTTAAATTTGATCAAAGGTTTAAGCTAAAGTGAACGTTATCCACAACTCACTTCTCCACAAATATTGCTTTGTGCTTTTAGTTGTAGCGTTACACAGAAATGGGATGTTAGCTAATAAGACTGAGATGCTAACATTATTTGACAGCATACATTCTGAATGGAGAATTCCCTTCATCAGTGCCTCTTTAACCCGTTTAGATCACATCCCCGGTCTTATTGTGCACCTATTTAACAATATATGCAAAAGAAAACACAAAAGATGTCTCATCATCATCAATTTCTTCCTGTAAAACAAAATATAAAGTGTGCTTACATAAGCTAGTACCAACCAATAATATCATGACATCTATTCATAAATCCATATGCAACTTTTAGTGACAAGGGAGATGTGTGTGTGGAGCCACAGTCCTCTGTAGCTCCGTACTGAGCTACACTCTAACGCTGCGTTCACACCAGACGCAAAGCGATTTTACGCCTTGTGTTATTCCCGTGGGTTTGACTGCCGTGTTCAGTCGTTCTAGACGCACTGAGAGGGGCTTACCTCCATGGATACCAACTGTTTCTTCAACCATGACCGAAACAACCACTACAGCTGCTTTGTACATGTTGAGGAAGTCCCAGACATGTCGGACGACCAAACGCCGTCGTGTCTGGGTTCATAACAATCATCTGGCGGTGCTTGGTGAATCTCAGACACGTGTCTGTCTGTGCAGCTTTACAGGGAAGGAAGCAGAGATGAGGGTTTCCACCAGTCAGCTGCAGCAGCTCACCATCTTCACCACCCTGCTGACCGGGGGGGGGATCGGCACCATGTACTACCTGCTGCAGAGTGAGTACAAATGATCTGTGTGTGTGTGTGTGTGTGTAAAGATAAATTATAGGCCTACCAACCAGGTTGACTGATGTATACAAAAAAAGGAAAAATCAAACAACTAAAAAAAGACGTGAATACAGAGTTGTGTTTCTCAGGTTCCACTGGCTGTCCTCAGGTCATGACATGAGGTGATGAATTTTAGCTGCAATCATCTCATATTTGGGCATTTCCCCGAGTAAATATGGGAGTTCCTCTCTGTCTCAACAGGTCAGAACTCCAGCAACACTTGTATACAACAACTTAAAAAGTGGAAATGAAACGTTCAACCAAGTCAAGCTGGTTTACTAAAGGGATTTCCACTCTAATGGATAATTAAATAACAAACATCACAATGTTTTCATCTTTCGTGGCAAGAGCGCCGCCCTGTGCATTGATTCCTGGAGGTAAAGATGAGTTTTACAATGTTTAAACCAAGGACAAAACATTCCATTTCATAAACTGAAACGCTGGCGTTTATTTTCAGGTGCATACGTGTATTTTGTGTTTCTACTAGAACATGTTTACATGATTTCACGTCCAAAAAACGAGCACCAACAAACCTGCTTAGTTAGGATTAGGAAACGATCGTGGGTTGGATTAAAATGACACCGGAAGTGCTGTAACTAAAGTACGGAAGTTACAAATAAATCAACTTCAGGACATGAACAGCGGTCTCCTGAGCGAAAGTCCTGTGTTTTTTGCTGTAACCTCTCGTCTCCAGGTTGTCTCACGTCAGAGGACATTTGTATGAAGATTAATCTTTCTGGTTCACGCTGCTGGGAGGTGCCAGGCAACTATTTTATAGCTTCTATTCACAGTGAATGACAGCCTGTTGTGCCTCCAGTGTTTGAGTCTGCATGAAAAGGGATTTACTCTTCAACTTCTGTCAGAGTTGTTACGTGTCAACTTTTCAGTTGCTCTTATCTTTAACTCCTCTGCTGACAGCTGAACTTCTCATTCAAAGGGTACTTGATAAAAGCTGTTAAACTGCTCTCAGTCATTACACTTCAACATTTCAACTGTTGTACTTTATAACCCATTTTCGGCCACTTGTTTTGTGCCTTTCTGTCTACTATCCAATTAGAGAAATTTGCTGCGTCAGACTACCACAGACTGGCTCTGCAGAAGTTGGAAGCATGTCCAGTTGCCATGGAAAGCCTGGGGGCTCCGCCTTTAAAAGTCTACAACATCCATCTGACTGACAGAAAGAACCGCATCGATCAGTCTACAGCACAGGTACTGTGTGTTTTAGGAAGTCATCAGAATGTGTCATCCTGTGTTCTGTGTCAATAGAACTGTTTTGACTAAGCAGCTGCCCGACCCATGCGTCGCTGTGCAAATGTTTGTTTGGCAATCTTGTTATGGTAAATTGTCCTAAACTTCCAAGTTGGATCATTACAGCACGGGAACACGCCACGGGTCAATAACTCCTTTTATTGCTTTGTAATTTATTGGCTAGTTGGGCTCCTGAGCTACACTAATATCTTCTTGGAATATGTGTTAGTGTTACTACTGTTGTGGGAGCATGTCTTTCATATGTTGTCCACTGTGAGCTGTTGGACTTGTGTATCTTTTGTTATTGTGCATGGACGACCAAACCAGTTTCCACTCTGGGAATTAATAAAGTTATCAGTCGAACATGAGATTGGTGTGGGACTCAGATGATGGGCAGCTGTACCGTACGATCATGCTGTGAAGAGCTCTGATATCTGTCTACACTTGCAGATGAATTTGAATTTGCATTGGGTTTGCAGATAAAGATCCCTGTGACTGGGTCAGAAACTGGAGGTTATCTGTATACATCTTCAATCAGAGACCCTGATACCAACAGGTGAGTACAGTCTGTTCTATTCTGAGTTGCAGTTTTTCTCATTCGCTTTGGGCCCTATTTAAACGATCTATAGTGCATGGTCTAAAGCGCATTTATGGCGTGTCCAACTCCACTTTTGCTAGTTAGGCGGCGCATAACCTCGGTGCAAAGGGGTTGTATTTAGTCTCTTAATTAACAGGTGTGTTTTGGGCGTAACAGGAATTAAACCAATCAGTGTCATCTCCCTTTAAAAGCCAGGTGCGCCTGCATATCGGTGCATTGCTATTTCAAAGGCAGATTCGGCAAATTGGAGAAGCGAGCCGTTTTCTTAAGTCCCCAGGAAGAGCGCTGGACTTTGATGCAAATTTTCATAGTGGCCAAACGGCGGTACTACAACTTCCGTGTCCGTCACGTGATGCCATTGGGCCCAGAAAGACTTTTTCCCATTGACTTCCATTGGGAAAGAGATGTCTGTAACTCAGCGGATGATTTTTTTTAGGTAAATCAACTCCCCAGTATGAACACTCTAATAGTCCTTATTTAAATCATTAGGTCCTAAAAGTTATAAAATGCACTAATAGCTGTATCCATGAATTCATTACATGATAAGCACTAGGCTAAATATGATAAACATATATATATAATATAATGAAAACTTTATTACAGTCTGATGCAACCCACGGGCTGAGTGGAATCATACGGAGATCAATAACGCATTCCATTTGTCCCTCCCTGCAGGTGGAGTCTGAAGCTGGCAGTGCTGCAGCTCAGGGAAGGACGGACCATCGACCTGCTGAATCCTCCGTCACCACCCGCAGAGTCAACCCAGGCAACAGAGGACACAGAGGGGCTGGACACAGGCCTCTGGCACTGACCACCTCCATGTGGCCTACTGATGAGAACAATGAAAGTGGAAGTTGCCCTGCTCCAACAGCTGTTGAGTAGCGGTCTATTTAACCAAAATAATATGGAGCTACGTATATTTACCAAGCGGCAAATCCTCAACTCCAGCACAGACAGTTTGTCTCCAGGTTTGGTTTTGATTAAATAATGTGATGCAGGCATGTTGTTGCACTGACTGTTTTGTTGCTCTGTTAAGTCATTGTTAGACTTTTCTTTTTTAATTAATTTCCTTTCAGAGTGTGATGTGCCATGGGTCCACACATGCAAGAGCAGGGATCTCATTTATAAAACAGTGCGTGGATCCACACTAAGTGTTTGTGTACGTACAGATGAATGAATGAATGGATGAATCATTTATTTATTTTCGTAACCCATCCCTCATGGGATTATTCAGACACATTAACCAACAAAACAAACAAACAAACAAACCTTCCAGCATGTTAGCCCATCGTCATCTAACAGCACATTACACCAGCATCATCCAGACATATAAACATCATCCAGACATACATGCACACGTGAACCCCCCACAAATAATGCTCCAGGATACATCCCACAATGAAAATACCACAAACTAGAATGGCACTTGGAGAGCGCAGACCTCCACCAAGATGCCTGAGTACGATTGCCCCCCCCCCTCTCTGTGCAGCTTGCGCCATCATCCACGGGTATTTTTGTTTATGTTGAGATCAGCTGTACGTAGCGGAGCAGCGTAAAACACTTCATTCAAACTGGACAGAAACTAAATAAAACTCACCTAAACCGTCGTCGTTACTCTTTCCAACAATCACCAAGTGTGCTTTGGTCGA